>JAEIFH010000375.1:0-56573 GCA_018901805.1 Zaprionus taronus
TTACCTCGACCACAGGCCTTCCTTCAGAATCATCTTCAATACTAGCAGGAAGGCAGCCATCACATCAGCATTGCTCGACTTATGCCGCGTGGGGAGGCCCCCGAGACCCAGCAGGAGGCTACTGGTAACCGTAGCAAAGAGCAACGCTACTATACGCTGCGCGCCAATTTGGAGTGACGCCACAAAAGAAAGGCACATGGCCCAGGGAAAAGGAGCACGTACAGTGATAAGGTCTATGGCCCTCAGGCTAATAAGAGGCTTTAGAACTGTATCAGAGGATGCAACGTGGATTCTGGCAGGCATGCCTGTCAGGGGCTCGGTCTGATCGTATGTTTGGGACGAGGCTGAATGGATGTTCGGAAGTGGCAGACGAGATGGCAATTGTCGCAACGGAAGGTGGACACCAACTCTCGAGAATGAACGCATGGACGCAGTGCAGCCACAAAGGACTACACACATTTCCCAATTCCTCACGGACCATAACCACCGGGCCTATCTACATCGTTTTCCGCCATGTAGACTCAGCCCAATGCCTATACGTGATGCGGTGGAAACGGCGGAACATATGCTAATGCATTGTTCATGAAAGAGGAACAGTTGGAAGCGTTGACTGGAGCTCCTTGTCAAATGGTTGATCACGGCGACAAGGCGAACGCAAATAAATGGGAGCTATGACACCGCATCATCATTAATATGATGAAACGAGTCGTGCCGACGAGATGTCCAACAGAGCTGAGCAACTAAAACAAGTGTCCCTGTGGTGGCGGGATAAGAATACTACCTCAGCGTACCCGGCTTGTCGTAAAGGCAAAAGGGTTGAAAGGGTCATGGCCGATAGGAAGGGGTACGAATGGCTTCACATCCTGCTCACTGAAGTCATACCTTGACTGGCAGTACCGGTGACACGTAAAGGACGGGGTTTTTGTTTTATTACGTAGGCATAACTCTATTTGGAAGTTATGAATCGTGCATGCCACGTGGAGGGCGTGTGTGTGTGTGTGTGTGTGTGTGTGTGTGTGTGTGTGTGTGTGTGTGTGTGTGTGTGTGTGTGTGTGTGTGTGTGTGTGTGTGTGTGTGTGTGTGTGTGTGTGTGTGTGTGTGTGTGTGTGTGTGTGTGTGTGTGTGTGTGTGTGTGTGTGTGTGTGTGTGTGTGTGTGTGTGTGTGTGTGTGTGTGTGTGTGTGTGTGTGTGTGTGTGTGTGTGTGTGTGTGTGTGTGTGTGTGTGTGTGTGTGTGTGTGTGTGTGTCTGTGTGTGTGTGTCTGTGTGTGTGTGTGTGTGTGTGTGTGTGTGTGTGTTTGTGTGTCTGTGTGTGTCTGTGTGTGTGTGTGTGTGTGTGTGTGTGTGTGTGTGTGTGTGTGTGTGTGTGTGTGTGTGTGTGTGTGTGTGTGTCTGTGTGTGTCTGTGTGTGTGTGTGTGTGTGTGTCTGTGTGTGTGTGTGTGTGTGTGTGTGTGTGTGTGTGTGTGTGTGTGTGTGTGTGTCTGTGTGTCTGTGTCTGTGTGTGTGTGTGTGTGTGTGTGTGTGTGTGTGTGTGTGTGTGTGTGTGTGTGTCTGTGTGTGTGTGTGTGTGTGTGTGTGTCTGTGTGTGTGTGTGTGTGTGTGTGTGTGTGTGTGTGTTTTTGTTTTTTTTTTTTTTTTTTTTTATTCCAGATTGAAGTTTAAAGAATTAAAATAGTCTTATTTAAGATTTCAATCTAGTTTGAAGAACTGTTTCATGCTAATCAGAGATGAGAGATCAATCCAACCTAGGGATGTAATACTTATGTATATGCAGCTACTAATTGGCTTTGAATAGTTTTCAGAACATGTTCTTTTATCCGCATTCTGTCTTTCCCACACCCTCTGTCTCTCTCTATATATACAATATATATTTATATAGATATGTATAGTATATTTTCCTTAACCTCCACAACTTTAGAACCATACAAGCAACTACTGTAGGTCTTATAAGCATCACAGATATAGAAGATCGCAGATATAAGTATACGATAATTTAAAACAAAGAGTTAAGAACTGTATTATACTACCTATTATACATATATAAAGTACCTATATGTAATATATCTACCCCTTGACATGCACAAACTAACCACAATAAACAAAACACAAATGAATCCAGCTGCGAGGCGCACAGTGAGTCAAAAGGGTAAACTCACTGCAATTAATTACAAACAACGAAACCCAAAAACATATTTAGAAGTGTTCTCGCTAAGGTTAAACGAAGAGTGCAATGGGATCTATATGAATTAGTCGACCAATTTGGCATAAGAAATATATGTGTTAAGTTTAATTAAACTAATTAAATGATTATTATTGTATATTAAATCCAGCTAGCGCGTACTTCGGGTGCACTGTGCAGCACTCTTGAATTATAAATGTTTCAATTAATAAAAAAAAATATAAAGCTGGCAGTTGGTTTAAGTTTAAGGTACAATGTAGTCTCATGTTGTCCAGTGCAGCTGCTGAAACTGTGCTAAATACCGTTATCGAAATTAATTTCACTTGAATTTAATTTATGTTGCGATACTATTGCATCGATATTGTTTTTAAATTTAGTTGAACATTTCAATTACAGATTAAAGCGCTTAGAGATGAAGTTATTTAATTCATATACATTTTAATATTTCACCATTATATCCTGAAGTCCCTTGCGTTCCAAATCTGGACGATCGAGCAAACGCCTTACGGCGGGACCACAGTTCAAGGGAGTAGTAACCAGGGAACAAAGTCCTGCAGCTTGCAAGGCACATAGCAGTACACCAGCTACAATAGATGTTGATATCTCATTGTAATAATGGAGCTTCTTCCGACCATCCACAGTGGTGCCATGCGTTTGCTTGAAGATCAGTATAAGAATGTCCAGGGTTCAGTATGAGCGCCGCTTGGAGCTGTTCCAGCAGCACAATTACAATTACAAATACAATCTTTGATTACATCCATAGGAGGTTGCTTGTTGGCATTAAAGGCCCGCACACTGCGTCGGCCTCGCAGCAAGTCATAGAATCGTTTAGCCCCCCGCAGGATTTAAATTCGCCCCGGGCACAAATGGAATATGCGGCTTCTCTTCCGAAGCGGGTTGAAGTGCATCAACATCAGGCTTTGGAAAGTCAACTAAGAAAAGGTTTCAGTTAATTAATTTGAATTTAATCACATCAGTTGCCATCTTCTGTTCCTGACGTACTTGATGGCCAAAGCGAAAATTATACCCAGAAAAATGCTTGGCCAATGCTGCAGCAGCTTGGAACTTTCAGCAACGCTTCCATGTTTGCTTACAGTTGCTGGAGAACTAACAAAGCAATTATCGAACTCTCTCTTGCTTATCTCGCGCGAAAAGTTGGTCAGGGTCGGTAAACAGCTGACTGATAAGAGCAGCATGCACTACAGTGGAAGGCCCCTTAATCAAACTTTTTCGGTGGCTTCGAACAAAAGGGACACATTTTTTTGCACACCGAAGGGTTGGAGGGATCCCTAAATCTTGAAGGGCAGTGGCATTTCTTAGGAACGGCGCCACCCTGTGATTTGGCGATGTTGTTTGGCTTTTGAACATCCCGTAAAACTTCGATAATGCGCCACTTGGCATTGTTGAAATCCTGCTCTGGCGCTGAACTGTGCTCACATCGCATCATATCGCAGAAGGCATCCACTTGCTGTTGATGTGTTGGCTTCCCGGACTGATTACTTCCATCTTGATGCATTGGCATTTTTGCACACAGTACATTCGTTATCAGCTCGTGGCTTTTTAAGGTTTGATTGCTTTGGTGGTGTCACTGGTTCATTGACCTTTACTGGATCCTCTTTATTTTGCTTAGGTCTGGTTTGCAATGGTCTATGATCATTTTTAATGTTATCTTCGTGAGCTTTAATTACTTTGTATTCCCCCATCTAGCCTCTTCTTCTCTTGTTCTACTCTCTTTTTCTCTATGTCTAGCTTTTTCCCATCTTGTTTCGCATCTTCAAGTTGCTTCTTTTTTTTTTTTTAAACCACAAAATGCGTTTCCTGTGATCGTTGAATGCGAAATGTATTTATCATAAGCGTCATCCTTATAATCGGTAAGATATGTTCTTAGAGATGGCTGTTCGCTTACTATGGAGGAACCAAAGAATACTTCCAGAACTACATACGAACCATTAGGTGGCGTAGATACAAATGTGATTTCATCCAGCTTCTTGTGTTGCAATGAATTTCTTCGAATTTCTACGTTAGAGCGAAATTTCAAGGATTCATAGTTGTCCATATAAGGCACCAGAAATAGAAAATCATTGAAGTATTCTATTGAAGGCTCTAAGACTTCACCATACAAACAACGCTCGTTCTCGATGGCCCAGTATTCCTGTTCGAAGATCATTCGCAGTTCTTTAATGAATTCCTGTATCTCCCGGGGTGTTGTGCCTGCAAAGTGTGAAGCTATCTCCGAGTAGTAGATCTTGTCGGCACCCTTTCTTTCGTATTGCGGATTATGAGGGTTGTACAGGCTATTGAATTGTCTATATAGACCGATCAGTTTCCTAACTTCATCTATTGATTCAGGCAAATTTTGTTTGTAATTGTTAGACGAATGCCTTTTTAAATCCACTTGATAATCCGTGTCATCCTCGACGTAGTCCCTAGAAACCGATCTGGACTTGAGTCTGTGGGTCAAACTTGTTTGTTCCATTTTTTCCAATTTAATTTTAGAGCTACTACACGGATAATGCAAACAACTGTATTACAACATTTTATTTTTTTTTAATTTTGTAACAATATCTAACGACATAAAAACACAATTTAAAAATTTTTTAAATGTCAGGTAAGATTGATTATCGAAATTAGCTTCAACGCAACCCTGATATTTTCTATTCCTTTTGCAATACTGTCCATAGTCAAAGCAAGAATTTATTTTTAAAATATTAAATAAACTAAATACTGACGCGACAGCCGGCAAGACAGGGAGGGGGGACAGGGCAGACAGGGCAGGCAACTGTGGCGCGACGTCAGCGGAAATAAGCTGCGCTGACAGGCGGCAAATAGATGAGTGCACACACACACACACATATACACATAGCAGCTCACTCTCTCTCACACACACACACACGCGCAAACGACAAGAGCGCAGCATAATTTCAGGCGTGGGCTCAGCTCAGAGGGCAATAACATCGAGCAACAACCAACGACACGTGGGCAGCAAAGAGAGGAGGGGGGCGGGGGGTGGTTGTGGCAGTGGGCGGCAGGGTAGTGTGTGTGTTCTAGTCTAGTGTTCAACGGCAACCTGTCTGCATGGGCGTGGCACTCGTGGCAATGCTCAGCCTGCGCGATTACAAAAACATCAACACTTAATATGTTTATTAAATTTGTTGCTACATCATTAGGCACTAGCAGCCATATAATGCGGCGCAAACACTTCGCCTGCTCGTACACAGGGGAACACTGCCAGTGTGTGCGTGTACATGCCTGTCTGTTTCCTGTGTGTGTGCGTGTGTGCCTGTGTGTATAAGCTCTTATACCCTACGCCTCATAAAAGCGACTACTAAGGTAATTCAAACTTTGCTCAAATGCATGTTTCACTTGCCGCCAGCACGAAGAAGCCGTTATGTCGGCCCATAAGCGATATACAAACGTACACACTCCTCACTAACACACACACACACATGTATTTAAGTGTGCATGTGTGTGTGACTGTGCGAGGTTATGTACACAAACTGCCGGTAATTATCTAGATGGAGCCAAGAACTAAAAATGAAGGGAAATAATGTCTGCCTTCAAATTGGTGAATATTTAATCGATAGATCGCTTGCAGCTATCGATAGTACTACTAGAACTGATAGTTTGTAATTTGCTGTAATTATCTAGATGGGGGGCACGAACTATCAATGGAATCGAACAACTTTTTTTCGAGAAAATAAATAAATATTGAATCGATATTTCACCTGTAGCTATCGATAGTACTGCTAGTACTGTAAGATATACTGCTGCAATTGTCTTGATAAGGACAAGAACTTTAAATGAGGTCAAAGAACTTTTGCCAAAGTAAAAATATTTAATCCATAGATTTCTTTCCACTATAGATAGCGCTGCAAGTACTGATATTTTAAGCAAGTAGTTTATATTTTAAGGCAATTGTCTAGACATAAAAGATAAAAGAATTAAAGAATTAAACACAATTAGTTTCAATTATATGTATTATTGAAAGTATATTCCTATTTAAATTAAAACTTGTTTGGTATCTGCAAGAATATTTGTTCATCTGAAATAAATTATAAGTTGAGTTGCATAATTAATAATTTATAGGGGTTTCTATTAGTTGGGAACCTCATTTACTTAGCATCATTTACTTTCAGTTAGATCACATTGGGCAGGCAAATATTTGAAGGGTAAGTGAGGGTCGCACTGGCTGAGCTTGGTTGGAATTTGCGTACTTCGAAGCCAATGCCCTGCAAAAAGAGCTGTAGGCATAGAAAAACATACACAAACAGCTGCTGCTGCTGCTCTTGGCTGTGTATGTGTGGGTGTGTGTGTGTGTGTGTACTTTGGGCCACTTAACAGGAGCTTAATGATTGTTATTTAGATGCAGTCACAGTTATAGTTACAGGTTGCAGGTTGCAGCTGCAGTTGCTGCGACTTCGCTGCCAGTGCAAATAGACTCGAGCAAGTGCACTTGTAACCAGTTGGAGGTAGGTAGGAGAGGTGACGGAGGGGGAGGGGGTATGAGCATGGGTGTGAGCACCCTCATGTGCGAGTGCGCTTTAGAAATTTGCATTGCCTACTTTTCGGAGTTGGAACAGCTGCAGCAGTCGTGCAGGAGCAGGGAGCTCAGCGAGGGCCGCTTCATGTGTTGTGTGTTCACGCTGGCGTAACAAGTGTGTGAAGTTTCCAGGTGCCACAAAGAGCAACGGGTTGCGTTTCTCTCTCTCTCCTTTCCACTCCCTCTCTCGCTCTTGCTTGTCTGCTGTAGCAAAAGTTATGCGCATTATTAAAAAGCAACGCGAATCGCGCATAAATTTCAATGCCCATGATTATTATTATGATAATAAATTTCAGCAAAATATGCGTAAGTCTGTCTGCGTGCGTGTGTGTGTGTGCGTGTGCGTGTGCGTGTGTGGGTGTGCACTGATATATTATGCAGTCAAGAGCAAAGCTCTAAGCTCGCTCTATCTCTCTCACTACTCTCTCTCTCATCTCATCTCTCTCTCTCTCTGGGTCTCCTGCAGCCAACGAGTCGCCTCACCTGGCCTGGACAAAGCCGCAGACAATAGCACAACTGATCAGCCCAACCCATAGTGCTGCCCATGCCACGCCCACTATATATAGTGATCATGCGCATGACGAACACGCCCTAACTATTTCACGACCCCCCGCGGGCTGCAGGTCGTCACGAGCGTCAGGCCGAGGAGGAGGTCGATCGCTGTCGCCTCTTCGTCGAGGGAGACCCCACCAAGAACGAGCTCTACAGTCCCGAGTATCCCAATCTGTATCCCAAGAATATCAACTGCACCAGAGTGATAACAGGAGAGTGTGTCATTTTAATAATAACAATAAATTAATATGATAAACTGTCTAAAGATTAAAGATATGTCAGGAAACTTTATGATATAAGATATATATGATATGGGAAAATATGATATAATAATAATAATATAACTATAATAATATGCGATAAAATACCAAGCATCAACATGATATACGATTAGGAGGAGAAGAGAGGGAAAGCATATATTGTATATCATGTTATAGAAAAAATAAAATAAAGCATAAGTAGGGATTCATGTACATAGCTTCTTCAATAGAACTGCACGATATGTAAAAGATTTCACAAATCGGAGTTATAACCTGCATTTAGGCTGCCAAATATTACAGCTAGATTTTCCTTAATCCCTAATCTAATTCATTAATTACTATAAAGCTACAAAATCTTATGAATTTATAGATCTTAAAAAATATCTACAAAATTGTCTAAATATTGCAGATTGCAGTTCAAGTATATTTGTGATTCAAAGTGTAATTTTAATGCAGAGTAAACACAATAACTATCAATGCCCTGATTACTAAAAATTAGTTACGATCGGATAATCCTTATAGAAGTTACTTAACAAATAAATATCCTAAAAATAAAATAAATTCCCTGCAAAGTATGCAACACAAAATACGCTCAACATAGAAGTTATATATTTAAGAAATCCTTTTGGTCAGTTGGATAGCAGTTAGTCAGTAAGCTTCTTACTAGATTTCTTTTCTATCTACACTTACCTTATTGGCATGCAAAGGAAATGTGAAAAGGCTGAGGAATCTTTTCTATAATTCCGACTTCAAGTTTGTGTTTTTCATACTTTTTTGTCATAAATGGAAATTTCCATTTGATTTTGCTTGATTCGATTGCGGATTAACTTGATTTTGGTCTTATGAACTTGCCTAAGTGCTGCATCAGCCAAGACAGACAGCCCTGGTGGTGCAGAGGGGAGGGGTGCAGAGGGCAAGGCAAGTAAGGGGCACGACAAATAGTTGCAACTTACTGTGGCAGCTGCAGCGCGCATTGTGTTGACATTTAGGCGTCAGTCAGTCCCTCTATCTGTCTGTCTGTCAGTAAGTCTATCAGTCAATCAATACATCAGTTAGTCAATCATGCCGTCAGCCAAAGCAGATTGAGGTTTACTTTGCCGCCGGCTGACAAAATCGCTGCGTGCTTTGCTATTAAAAGCCTTAGCTTGTTTCAAAAATAAGAGGGAATTGAACTTGGGATTGGGGGGATGAGAAAGAGGAGGGAGGAAGGAGAGAGGAGGAAGAAGAGAGGAGGGAGATGGATGCTGAAGGGCGGCTTAAGCTGTGGGTGATTGGTGGGGGAGAGAGAAGACCCGTCATATTTGCGCTGCTTGCGCTCCGCTGCCTTGGGCTGCCTTCGATTCTTATCGGGTAAGCAGCAGGAGGGGGGAGGAGGTGGGTAGCAGTAAGGGAGTGTGTGTGTGCAGGGGGGAGGGGAGGGGGTGTGCAAAATCATTTGTCAGTTAAGACAAAATGCGAGCGAAATGATTGACTTTCCACTCGCACGCATCGCCGGGCAGCGTCAGCTGTGTGTGGTATCCATTACAGTCTCTGTGTGTGAGTGTGTGTATGTGTATGTGTGTGTGTGTATGTTTGTTTTGTATTTTTTTTTTTTTTTTTTTTATTCCAGATTGAAGTTTAAAGAATTAAAATAGTCTTAGGTTAGAGCTATGGTTGGGTATAGGTATGAGAGGTGATAGAAATAATGATAAGAAATAGGTAATAAATAAGCAAAAATATAGATACATATAGAATCAGAAATGGTGCTCAGGTGTCCTGCGGTACTGCCGCGAAGCATTGCTACGCAGGATCTGAGCGAATGCCTCCTAGGGCACTTCTCCCGTACGGCGCTGCCTTTCCAAATTCCGCAGGGTTTTCATCGTGCCTTCTGCAAAGGTACAGACGGCCTCCCACTTCTCGACACTATCGAGCATGTTCTCCACTAGCGTAGAGCTACTAAAAGGCCCTCCTATTTTATTGCAGAGCAACGCTCTACTTTCTTCAAAACGCGGGCAGTGCAGCAGAACGTGCTCCGCGTCCTCATCCATGGCGCACAGAGGGCATTCCGGGGAGGAATCGTGTCCAAAGCGGTGTAGGTATTTCCTGAATACGCCATGGCCACTCAGCAGCTGGGTTAGGTGAAAGTTGACCTGTCCATGTGTCCTCTGGACCCAC
Source organism: Zaprionus taronus (assembly GCA_018901805.1). Lineage (NCBI taxonomy): Eukaryota > Metazoa > Arthropoda > Insecta > Diptera > Drosophilidae > Zaprionus > Zaprionus taronus. The sequence goes on from JAEIFH010000375.1 coordinate 9,685, forward strand.
TTCCTCACGTCAGGGATTAGTGAGTGGGTCCATCTACCTTTCGTAGATATATTCCATCTGCTCTGCCACCTTTCAATAGATCGACATCTGGCGTGTTGCTTCCATATGCGAGCCTCCGATTGCGAATCTTCTGTTGACTGACGCCTTTGAACAAATATCTCCTGTGCTTCAACTGCCAGCAGATCAATCGGTATCATCCCCGCAATGACTAATGCCGCATCGTCTGATACCGTTCTAAAGCCGCAGCAGACCCTTAGAGCGCCGAGTCTGTAGGTAGACTCGAGTCCCCGTCGGTAGCTTTTTGTCTCTGTTGCCTTTGCCCAGATCTGAGCACCATAGAGCATAGTTGCTTTAAGCACTTCCATAAGGAGTCGCCTCCTTGCTTGCCTGGGTCCCCTTGTGTTGAGCATTATCCTGCTTAGGGCTCTGCCAAGTTCGGCAGCTCTTGCGCTTGTGTGGTTTAGGTGCTCTTTAAAGGAAAGCCTTGTGTCGAGATAGACACCCAGGTACCTGATAGCTCTCGCCGACTGAATGACCGTAGAGCCCACAGTCAACTGGATGCTTTCCACAGCGCTCCTGCTGCTCATGAGCACAGCCTCCGTCTTGTGGTCCGCTAGTTGAAGTCCCGCTCTACCTAGCCACTCTCTGATGGTGGAAACTGCGGTCCCGCACTTCTCCTCTGCTTCGTGGATATGTTTGGCCACTACCACTACGGCGACGTCATCAGCAAAGCCTACAACAGTAGTATCTGCTGGAAGAGCCGGAATGCCGTCGTACATTGCATTCCACAGTAAGGGTCCAAGGACTGAGCCCTGTGGGACGCCTCCGGTGATCGCGTAGCTCATTTCTCCTTCCAAAGTGCGGTACTGTAGTATCCTGTCCTTGAAGTAGCTTTCGAGCATGCGTTTAAGGTACTCTGGTACATTGAAGTCGGAGATTGCTCCCAGGATTCTTGCCCAGCTTGCCGTGTTGAACGCATTCTTTATGTCCAGCGTCAGCACCACGCAATATTGTTTGGAACCACCTTTCCATCGTGTTCCCTCCAGAGCTCTGCCCGCTATGTCAACGACTGTAGAGATGGCGTCTAGAGTAGATCGCTGCCTCCTGAATCCGAATTGCATCGGAGAGAGGTCGCCAGCTTCCCTTATAGCCCATTCCAGCCTGTTTGCCAGCAGCTTTTCCAAAAGCTTTCCTGCCGTATCTATCAGGCAGATAGGCCTATAGGATAATGGCTCTCCAGTTCCTTTGTTGGGTTTTGGAAGCAACACCAACTTCTGCGCTTTCCATCTGTCTGGAAAAGTTCCTTCCTTTATGCAAACGTTGAACAAGTCCACAAACGTGCTCGGACTAAGCTCAATGGCCAGTTTGAGCGCTTTATTCGGAATAAGATCAGGTCCTGGCGCCTTGTCGTCTCCGGCTTTCCTTGCAATGGCTACTAGCTCCTCCACTGTTACTTCATGTCCGGGCGGGATAAGGATGCTCTCGGTAGCTGGTTCCAAAGAAATCGATGGCATCGGTGGGAACAGGGTCGTGACTATCGTCCGCATCGCATCAGCTTCCATCAGAGGGGCAGGCTTGACGGCTTTTAGCTTCTTAACTGTGATTTTGTAAGCCATTCCCCCAGATATCATTCTCCGCAGAATCACACAGTGCCAAGAAGCAGGATAATTTGCTGGTGCGTATTGCTTTTGCAAGCTCGCCTTAGCGTTTCCTATCTCTTCCGTCCACCAGTATACTGGGTTATGGTGCCTCCTGTATTCCTTTTTTTTTGCCATGCTGCAGTTGCACGCTACCTCTAAAGCACGTATCAGGGTGTTAGTTGCCAAGTTTGCATCACAGGATATTTGAGGTGTGTTAAAGGCTGCTTCGAATTCGTTCCTCCTCAGACTGTCGACTTTATAACCAGTTTGCGGGTGGTGAAAGGTCCTTGTGTGCTGCATATATCCTATCTCGATGATTATGGCTAGGTGATCGCTTGCAGTGTAGACATCACTTAAGCTCCATTTGGCCTGCCTAGCAAGGGCGCTGGAAGTGAACGTCAGATCAATGATGGATCCAATTCCTCCTCGGCTGAAAGTGTTGCTCGTTCCGGTGTTGAGCAGGACAATATTTAGGACTGCAAAGGCCTCAAGGAGTGCTCTCCCCCTCGCGTTCGTCGATGGGCATCCCCATTCCTCGGACCATGCGTTGAAGTCCCCTGCTATCACAGTGTTTTGCCTTCCACTCGCGTCCTGTGCTATTCTGTCCAGTGTGTTTTCGAATCTTTGCAACGAAAGGCTGGGAGCAAGGTAGCAGCTGTATATCCAGTAGTCTCCAATTTTTGCTCTTAGGAACCCATCTTCCTTGCATACAGCATCCAGCTGGAGATTGTGTCCTCCGCATATCCATAAGGCAGCGCATCCTGAAGAGTCTATCGCGTACTGGCTCGTGGTTGGGTGTCTCTCGCTTCTATAGGGCTCACTCAGAATACAAACATCGATCTTGAGCTCACGTACTGTTTGGGCTAGGAGATCCTGCGCCGCTCTGCAGTGGTTAAGATTGACTTGGAGGAACCTTAACATTTGCAGTTTTTCAAAGCTTCCTTGTAGAAGGGGCATTTGAAGCTGCCGGCTGCATGATCCGCTTGCTGAGAGCTGCCTGGGCCAAGTTCTCTAGCACATAAAAGGCAGCTGGGCGCTTTGGTGCATCCTTTTGCATTATGTCCTGGGAGACCACAGTTGAAGCATTTTCCTGTGTGGTCGGCATTACTCTTGCAGTTAACAGAAATGTGGCCAAACTCAAAGCATTTAAAGCATCGCTTTGGTCTCATCTGCATCTGAATGCGGCATACTGACCACCCAATTCTAATTTTTTCCAGCTCATCCAATTTTCTTGCCGACGCTACTGGCAAGGATAAGAACGCTATCTGCATGCCGTGCACAGTCTTCTTCAGTGATCTGACCGAGACCCCGGGCTGTTCAAGAACAGACTCCACTGCTTGCTGGACCTCCTCAATAGTAGCCAACTCATCCAAGTCTCTGATGACAACTTCGGCTGTGTCTGCCAATGACTTGACCGCTGCGCGGTCTCCAAAAGCTTTGCCTACGGCATCCTCTACTTGCTTAGTGCTGTGGACCCGGCCTTTGCTGAGGCGCAGTAGCAGATCTCCACTTGCTGTCTTTCGTATCGCCTGGACATCCCCGCTCAGGTGCTGAAGGGAAGGATCACTTCGTACCGACTTTAATAAATCGGCATATGTACATCCTTTGCCAGTCAGTATGATTGCATCCTGTCGGACCCTCCTATGCTGTGGTTTTTGAACTTTTGTCCACTCACGCTCTTTCGGTTCCGCTTGCGCAGTATCGCTATGTTTAGAGGCTGCACGGGAAAGTATAGCCCCAGTGGTGTAGCTTCCAGTGGAAGGCCTGACAGCACCCTTCACCTTTTTGGGCGGAGTTTGACGGCTCCCGGATAGTGATTCCCTTGGCCTCTTGGGAGTGTTCTTGCGAGAATCACTTTTGGTGGTATTTAGTTCTCCGATCCTTGTATGTGTCTGGGTGAACTTGCTGGCCCTTGTCGCTTCCACTTGGCGAGTCTGACTAGAATTGACACGTGCGCAAAGCGTTTCAGCCATCTTTTGGATGCTTATCAAGTTGGTGATTTCGTCTTTCATCAGCTGGTTTATGTGGCGCTGGCCCTTGAGAAAAATTATGGCCGCCAATCCTTCAAGAATGTTTCCAATTTTGGCAATTGCATCGCCTACTGTTTTTGGCTCATAGTTTCCATGGCCGTCGCTTAGGGTCGTTTGCAGACATTGGTCATTCTGTGGAGTCCGCTGTAGTATTGCTCTCCTTGCGAATGGATCAGTTTCCTGCTCGATCTCAGTGGTGTGTGGCCCAGTGTGGGCAGGGCCCACCGCTGGACTGTCTATTGGCTAAATTCAATTTGATTTAAATTTAGTAACAAATTTAAATACAAATTCAAATTTAGCGCTGCGCGCCCAATTGCAGAAACTGTCTGGCAACGACAGACTGCGATCGAATTAATCGATTCGATTTAAATTTGGAAAATCGAGTTTAGATTCAAATTCAAATTCAAATTCAAATTTCTGTTGAGCTTCGAATTTCAACGCTCCGCGCCCAAGTGCAGGAACTGTCTGGCAACGCCAGCGACTGCGATCGGTTTGCAACGCTGACAGTTGTTCTAAGGTAAGTCCGACTTACAACACTGTCAACTGCTTTTTTAAAAACCAACAACAAACATTTTAAAAAAATTTAAAAAAACCGCCCCAGAACTCGTCGGATCGTGAAATTTCAACGATAATAACGCGTAGCTGAGCTACAGGGAGTCGCCCGGATATATTCGCACACCGCCCTTCAGATCGCTGGACTCGTGAACGATGTTACGAGGAAAATCACGGGGAGGAAAAACAAGCACATCTGTTTAAGCGGGAAAACTTTCTCTCTCTCTTGTGAGTGGGGGGGGGGGGTGTGGGGGGGGGGGGGGGTGGGGGGGGGGGGGGGGGGGGGGGGGGGGGGGGGGGGGGGGGGGGGGGGGGGGGGGGGGGGTGTGTGTGTGTGTGTGTGTGTGTGTGTGTGTGTGTGCGGTGTGTGTGTGTGTGTGTGTGTGTGTGTGTGTGTGTGTTTTTTTTTATTTTTTTTATAATACATATACTGGAGGAAAAGTAAAATCTTCGAAAGATACCATACGAAGATGGCATGCACGATTCATACCCCTATAGATACTATAGGTTTATGCCTACGTACTAAAAAAAAACCTCCGTACACTCACCAGTCCTTAACGCGCTCACCGGGACTGCCAGTCAAGGTAATACTTCGGTGAGCAGGATGTGAGGCCAGGTCGCACTCCCTCTTAGATGCGTTAGCATGTAGCGTGACTCCCCTTCCTTAACTCTTTAGTCGCCTTTTACGACAAGCCGAGCCCACTGAGGTAGTATTCTAGCCCCGCCACCACACAGGGAAAAAATCTCCTTAATTATTGTATAAATTGTCTACTGTCTACCGAAATATTACTAATTACTAACGACCTCTAAAGAAATAGAAAATAAAATTAGAATATAATATAAGATCAGATTACTATATTTAAAATCCTGAGAACAAAAACTATGTACCAGCTCTATTGGTCATCTCATCGGCTCGGACCCTCTTCATCATGTTAATGATGATGCCATGCCCCAGGTCCCATGCATCTTTGTTCGCCAACATGGCAGAGAACAAGCCTCTTGGGCTGAGCGGCACTCCGGACAGAGACCTTAGCTGATCTTCTTCCAGAGTAAACCGGGAACAATTCATAAGGACATGTTCCGCTGTTTCCACAGCGTCGGTGCAGTAGAGGCACTGGGCTGAATCTACATGGCGAAACCGAAATAGATAAGCACGGAAGCAGCCATGGTCAGTAAGGAACTGGGTCAGGTGGTAGTCCACTTCTTTGTGTTGACACTCTGCCCATTCCGCTAACACTGGGATGAGCTGATAAGTCCATCTCCCACGGTGCGACGTTTGCCATCTAGCCTGCCACTCTCTCTTCAGCCACTCTTGAGACTCTAGCCGAGAAACGCCATCTCGAATAAAGCCCAGTGCCTTGATCTCGAGGTCGATGGGCGGCATGCCTGCCAGGGCAAGTGCTGCGTCATCTGAAATCGTCCTGAATCCTCTAATGAGTCTGAGGGACATAGTCCGCATCACCGATCGCGCGCCTTTAAGGTAAGAACTCTTATTTGTGGCTGTGCTCCAGATAGGCGCAGCATATAAAAGCGTGGCTTTTGCTACCGCCACCAGCAGCTTTCGAGCCGGCATCCTAGGTCCTCCCACGTTTGGCATGAGCCTTGCCAATGAAGCAGATGTTATCCCTGCCTTCCTGCTAGCATAGTTTGCGTGATCCTTAAAGGAGAGCCTGTGGTCTATAAGGACACCCAGGTACTTTAGCGATCCCGCTGAAGTCACTTGGATCCCATTAACTGAGACCTGCAGAGTCTCCACAGTTTTCCTGCTGCTCAGCAGAACAGCCTCGGTCTTGTGCGCCGCGATTTTTAGACCGACTTTCTCCAGCCAGTCGATGGTCGATCTAATCGTCGCGTTGCACTTTGCCTGTAACTCTGTTAGTGTTTTGGCGACCGCTGTTATTGCCACGTCATCTGCAAAGCAGTGCAGCTCAGCTCCGATGGGCTTGCTGACGCCCAAGATCCCATCGTACATAATGTTCCACAGGATCGGTCCAAGTACCGATCCTTGGGGGACACCTGACGAAACTCGGTAGCTTCTCGGGCCAGCATCCGTGTCGAACCAGAGGACTCGGTCCCTGAAATAACTACCTACCACTAATCTCAAATACTCCTGGATACCCATATTGTGCATAGCACTTAGAATTGTGGGCCATCTTGCAGTGTTGAAGGCGTTCTTCACGTCTAGCGTGACGATTGCGCAGTACTCCTTCCTGCCGCCAAGCCATCTGTCACCATCGAGAGCGTTCTTGGCTATATCTGCAACAGCCGAGAGTGCATCAAGTGTACTTTTTCCCTTGCGGAAGCCGTACTGATGCCTACTCAGGCCATTGGAGCTCTCCGTTATTGCCTCTATGCGAGCATACAGAATACGCTCGAATAGCTTACCTACTATGTCCAGCATACATAGTGGGCGGTAGTTGCATGCACCTTGTGCTTGCCCCTTACCTTTCGGCAATAGTACGAGCTTTTGGCTTTTCCACCGCTTAGGAAAGACCCCATCCACGAGGCACTGCTGAAAAGTGTCCCTGAAGATTTCGGGTCGCGCAAGCGCCACCACTTTGACCACCACTCCCAGAATTCCATCCAGGCCAGGAGATTTATTGGCCTTAATACGCTTTGCAGCCTGGACTACTTCGCTTACTGATATGCAAGGGAAGGGAGACGCAGGGGTATCTTCTAGTGGCTGCCATAACGTGGTCTGTTCAGGGAACAGCTCCGCCACAAGATTGGCCATCACATTGGGTTCCGATGGAGTACCCTCCCTCTTTCTTAACTTATTGCTAACGAGTTTGTAGGCGAGACCCCAAGGGTCGTCGTCTACGCTCTCAAGCAGGTCCTTAAAGGCGCGCGCTTTAGCAGACGATATACATTTTTTGAGCTCTGCACGCTTGGCTCTGAAAACCTGGAAAAGTTCGGCGTGGCTAGAGTCTCCTCTGGCTCGTTGCGCTCGTCTCCTAGTCCTGTTGCATTCCAACCGAAGCTGTTGTAAGGAGTCATTCCACCAGTGGATAGGAGACTTACGCTTTGCCTTGCTTTTTCTCGGCATCGTAGCATCGCAAGTTGATACCAGCAGCTTCATAAGATTGGCCGCCATCGTCTCCGCATGGCCGGTTGAGATGGTTAGGGAGTCGATTTGATATGACAGTATATCATTATCAAACTTTCTAACATCCCAAGCTTGACCGAGTGAGTTCCTCCGCATACTGCGTACCGCTCCCATTGGTCGCACGCAAAAGGTGATCACAGCATGGTCGCTCAGCGTTACCTCACCGGAGACTGTCCAATTTGTGTTTGCTACTAAGCCTCTGCTGACGAAGGAAACATCAATATATGACGTACCCCTGTCGTTGTTGAAGGTCGGCTTGCGGCCGTCATTCAGCAGGATCAGGTCGAGCAGAATCATGGAGTCAGTCACGGCTCGCCCTCTGGAGTTGGAGTCGCGGCTGCCCCATTCTGTCGCCCAGGCATTGAAGTCGCCTGCTATAATCGTTGGCCTGCGCCCTCTCGCATGGCTCACGAGCATGTTGAGCATATCATCAAATTGATCAGGGCTCTCACTAGGAGGCGCATAACAGCTGTAAATATGCACACCTTTGACCCTCGCATATGCAATGCCACGCATTGGCGAGGTCGCCCGATCCTGTATATGAAGAGGACTGCAACACTTGATAGCCGCCTTACCCGACTCATCAAGGATCAGACCCGAGTCACCGACACCCTGTAAATAGGGTTCGCTGAGGAGCATGATGTCAGCATTGCGCGTCTGAGTCAGAAGACTCTGAGCAGCTGCGCAGTGATTGACATTGAGCTGGATAATGTTTATTTGGTCAAACATTATAGTGGCTCTTAGCTCCTTTTTGGCTCGCCTTTAAGGTCGGGCACGCAAAACCACCCGTTTGTGGCGTGGGTTTAGGTCTGGTCCTCTTGGGCCATCCGTGCCATCCCGCATTTTACGCAAGCCACGCACTGCATCCGGATTAAAACTGATGCCCTGGAACTGAGAGGCCAGACAGCTGAGGAGTTCCTCTGCTGTCGTTGCCTCATCCATACCGCTGATGGAGAGTGCCATTCTCTGAGCACGCGTGCGGACAGCTGCCATTTCCTTCAGGGACTCTTCGAGTACCCCTCTAAATGTGGACACACTTGCTGCTTCTTTTACCCTTACTTCGAGCAGTAGCTCACCTTGTTGGGTTCTCCTGATTTTTTTGACGTGGTTGCCAAAAACACTTAAGTTAGGGTCCGCTTTCAACTTGCGGAGCATATCAGGATATGACGCTTCACCAGTCTTTTTAATTATAAAAGCCTCTGGCTTCGTGCGCAAGCGCTTAGGCTTTACCTTAGACCACTCCTCTTTGCTAGCGTCCTTTGCAACAGCCGCATAGCTAACCGGAATTGAATCCTATGGCATAGGAGTCGCACGCTTAGTGGGATTGCTCAGAGGAGGCTTCACTGAGGGGGGCTTGACTACAGGGCGCTTCACTGAAGTATCTTTCAGTGCGGTGTTTTTTGCCCTGGTCGCCGGAGGGCAGACTTTCTTCTCTGTCTGAGTAGCGATATCCTTACAAGAGCTCTCCCTTGCAGCACCCTCTTCCAGCTGGATCGCTCTGGCATTGAGAGCGGCCAGATCAGTGATTGCGCCTTTGGTCGCCTTAGTGACGTGGCGCTGCGTCTCGAAAGCGGAGAGCACCAAATTAATTTTGGCACTCATCATACCTAAGATACTCCGCAAGCCTTCATTGTACCCCGACAGGTCCAGTGGCCGTATTGGCGACGTGGGAGGGGATTTCGACGCTATTTTTTGCGTCGGCACGCTGATAAGATCAGTGATCTTTTTCTGGCCTATGGTGGTAGACGCTACAGAGGCCAGGCTAGCCACCACCACAGCACCGCAAATGCTAGGAATTGCCGCCGTTGTATGAGGTACCGTTTGACCCCGCTGGCGCAGGGATACCAACGCCCTGCCTTGCAATTTCCACGCCTCTCATGGTGGACCTCGACATCCTGGAGCTCTTTTTAAATGGATCGTCGGCGTTGGGGACAATGCCCCCCGCTGGGTTGTCCATTACTTACCCCTTTCTAGGTGGCCCACTCCAAAAAATTAGTAATTTAATTTAAAATAAATAAAATTAAACAATGAACTTAAATTCTCTAAACTTAAAATCAAATTATAATTTAGATTTTATTATTATATATTTAATGGGCGGAAAACAAATCCAAATTTTAATTAAAAAGGTTGCGAATTGCCTTTCCGACCGGCCAGACTTCGTAAGTATCTCCGTAAACAACTCCGTAATAACTTTCTAATTATTGAATTTCGCGCAGCGTAACCAAAAGACGTCCGTATTGCGCGGGATTTCATCTCTTCTCCGTGTGTGTGTGTGTGTGTGTGTGTGTGTGTGTGTGTGTGTGTGTGTGTGTCTTTCACGGTTTTGGGAACCGCTGCTACCGCCACGTCGTCAGCAAAGCAGAGTAACTCCACTACACTGGGCTTGCTGATGGACAATATCCCGTCATACATTATGTTGCACAGGATCTGTCCAAGTACCGACCCTTGTGGAACTCCTGCGGAGACGTGATGTTTTCTTGGCCCGGCTTCAGTATCATACCAGAGTATGCGGTCCCTGAAGTAGCTGCCAATGATTGTCCTGAGGTAATGAGGTATACCCATGTTGCGCATGGCTCCGAGGATGTTTGGCCATCTCGCCGTATTGAACGCGTTTTTTACATCTAGCGTGATGATGGCGCAATACTCCTTGCTGCCACCCAGCCATCTGTCACCATCGAGAGCGGTCTTGGCCAGATCTCTTACGGCAGTGAGAGCGTCGAGAGTGCTTTTCCCTTTCCGGAAGCCATACTGGTGTCTTTGTAGGCCATCGGGGCTCTCAGTGATCAGCTCAATTCGCGAGTATATGATGCGTTCGAAGAGCTTTCCTACAATGTCCAGCAAACATAGTGGGCGGAAACTGCCTGCAGCATAGTTGGTCCCTTTCCTTTCGGCAACAGTACCAGCTTCATGTTCTTCCAGCGGGATGGGAAGACACCATCTATCAGACACTGTTGAAAGGTGTCCCTGAAGATTTCTGGCTTAGCATTTGCGGCAGCCATGACTACGACACCTGGGATGCCATCGAGGCCAGGAGCTTTGTTGGGCTTTATCCTTTTTGCCGCTTCTATGACCTCACATGCAGTGACACACGGGAAATCGGGGGCAGGAATATCTTGTGCGGGTTGCCATAAAGTATCCTGGTTTGGAAATAGCTCCTCCACGATGTTTGATAACAGAACTGGGTCATGTGGAGTACTTTCAGCGGCTTTCAATTTGTTACTAACCATTTGCTTTAGCAGCACCTATGCCATTTCTTAACTCCGCACGTTTCGATCGGTACGCCTCATATAGTTCTGCGTGATGAGGATGTCCTCTGGCTCGTTGTGCCTGTCTCCTTGCCCTGAAGCATTCAGAGCGTAGCTGATTGAGGGAGCCGTACCACCAGTAGACCGGAGGTTTGCGTTTGCCCTTTTTCTTCTTCTTACGCGGCATCGCTGCATCGCATGCAGCTTCCAGCATTTTCATGAGCGCCGCAACCATGGATTCCGCCTGTCCATTTGTTTGCTCCATTTGCTCGATGTTGAAAGCCAGCATGTCCTTGTCCAGCTTTCTGATGTCCCATGCTTGCCCAAGAGTACTCTTTGCCTGTCGTTGTGTGATGCACGACGTGCGGGCGCTGAATGTTATTAGGGCGTGGTCGCTCAGCGTTACATCCTCCAGAACCATCCATTTAGCAGTGGAGGCTAGACTTCTGCTGACAAAGGTGACATCGATGAATGATGTACCTCTGTCGTTGTTAAACGTTGGCTTGCCACCATCATTCAACAGCAGCAAATCCAGCTGGTTCATGGCATCAATAACGGCCCTTCCTCTGGGATTAGATATCCGGCTTCCCCATTCAATTGCCCAGGCGTTGAAGTCACCTGCAATGACTACAGGCTTGCGCCCTCTAGCGTGGTGTATTAGATTATATAGCAGCTCCTCGAAGAGGTCCGGACTGTCACTAGGCGGGGCATAGCAGCTATACAAATGGACTCCCTTCACTGTAGCGTACGCGACGCTTTTGGCACGCTTTCCTGATCCTCTATGTAGAGGTTTCTGCAGCATATGACTGCTGCCTTTCGTGTAGAGTCGAAAAGCACTCCTGAATTTCCCACACCAGGGGCATACGGTTCACTCAGGAGCATAACATCAGCATTGCGCTCTAACGCTGTCTGGGACAGAAGGCTCTGTGCAGCTGCGCAGTGGTTGACATTTAACTGTAGTATGTTAATCATCAACACGGCGACTCAATACTCCTTTTGTTGTGCTTGCTTTGAAGGTAGGGCATGTAAAACTACCTGTCGGGTGTCCTGTCTGCGTCGCTGTTGGAGATCAGGCATTTCGGCAGATTTACACAGCCCTTCGCTTTGTGCCCTCGTTCGCCGCACCTAAGACAGCAGTCCGAGCGGTCAGGCTCCTTGCAGTTGATTGCCCTGTGACCGTAACCCAGGCACTTATAGCATCTTGTGGGGCGTGTGTCCTGGATGATGCGACAGCGAGACCACCCGACGGTTACCGAACCCTTGTTCAAGACGCCAATTGCGTCGTTAACGCTAAGCGTAACCGTCGCTACTTGCGTCCCATCACGCATTTTGCGCATCCCTCGCACATCTTCTTGCTTCAGCTGAATCCCTTCGAATTGAGAGACCAAGCAGTTGTAAAGCTCCGTTGCTGTCGTCGCCTCATCCATGCCGCTGCAGGTTAGCGCCATTCTCTGTGCGCCCGTGCGGACTGCTGCCATTTCCCGAAGAGATACTTCAATCGCTACTCTGTATTTGGGCATGCTTGCAGCAGCTTTCCCCTTCACTACGAGCAACAACTCTCCATGTTGAGTCCTCCTGACTTTATTGACTTGGGTGCCAAGTTCTGATAGGCTCGGATCAGCCTTAAGCTTACGGAGCATGTCCATATTCGAAACTTCTCCCGTCTGTTTGATTATAAAAGCCTCCGGCTTTTTGCGTAGTCGCTTAGTTGTCACCTTAGTCCACTCCACCTTTTTGCTGCCCTCTTTGGCAACGGACGCGAAGCTGGGCGGAACAGGCTCCTTCACCTTAGACGTCTGCAATGTCACGTCCTTGCTAGCGGGAAGATTCTTCGGGGGAGGCTTCACTGTAACGCTCCTTTTGCTGGCTGCCGGGGTGCTCGCTGGTTTGAGTTGCGCTTCTGTCTGGGTTGCCGTGCTCTTTGATTGGACCACCTTGACTATGGCCTCCTGCAGCTGTATTGCTTTGGCATTTAGAGCTGCAATCTCCGATATCACACCCTTGGTTTCCCGAGTGTGTGTGTGTGTGTATGAGTGTGTGTGTGTGCACACACGCCTCAGCTGCATCATAACGCAACAGGCCATCGCGTTCACTGCATCCCATTTCTCCTTGGAGGTTACCATGTTCCTCACAAGGTTACCTGGTGCTGGTGTCTCTCCGAACGCCTCTTCCACCGCATGTCTTTTCCTGTCAAAACGTGGGCACACGAACATGACGTGCTCGGCGTCTTCTTCATAGCCTGCACCGCAGGTCGCGCATATGCATTCCTCGCTATGACCAAAGCGGTGCAGATAGGCTCTAAAGCAGCCATGTCCGCTTAGACACTGGGTCAGATAGAAATTTATCTGCCCATGCTTCCTCCCTACCCAAAGTTCCAACTGCGGGATAAGCCGCCGTGTCCAGCTGCCCTTCTGGGAGACCGACCATGTCTCTTGCCACCGTGGTATAAGGCTTCCTCCAGTTTCCATCGCACTACCAATCTCGTGGTTCCTCAGTGCCACTACCCTTGACTCTACCAGTAGGTCAAAGGGCGGGATGCTTGCGATCACGTGCGCCGCCTCACCCGAGATAGTTCGGAAGCCACATGCTATCCTGAGAGCACATACTCGGTAGATCGCCCGAATTGCTCTTGTATGCGTTTTCTTCGTTGTGGCTTTGGTCCATATCGATGCAGCATACAACGTGATGGACTGGACAACTGACGTGAGAAGTCGTCTCCTCAGCTGTTTCGGTCCCCTTGTGTTGGGCATAATTCGCGCTAGTGCAGTGCATGCCACTGCAGCTTTCCGGGCGACGTAGGACATGTGGTCCTTGTAGCTCAGCCTATGGTCCAGAACCACTCCAAAGTACTTGAGTGAGGGTCGCGAGCATACGGTTGTGTCACCAACTATGATGTTAGCTGCCTCAACTCTTTTCCGCGAGCTAATTAGTACTGCCTCCGTTTTTTGCTCTGCTAACGAAAGGCCTGCCTGAGTCAGCCATGACTCGCGCCATCCTGATCGCTGAGTTGGCCAAATCCTGGACTTCGTGCAGTTGCTTTGCCACGGCAACAATAGCAGCGTCGTCCGCGAATCCCACAATCTTCACACCCTCTGGTAGGGCTAGCCTCAGTATCCCATCATACATCAAGTTCCATAGTGTTGGGCCCAGTACTGATCCCTGTGGTACTCCGCTGGAAACACGGTACGTCGCCTCTCCTTCGGTGGTCCTGTATCGTAGCACTCTATCCTTGAGGTAGCTTCGCATCATCCCTATCAGGTATGGATTGATGCCCTTGGCGGTAAGCGATTCCAAGATCCTGTCCCATCTAGCAGAATTGAAGGCATTTCGGACATCAAGGGTGACCACCAAACAATACTGTTTAGTCCCCCAGAGCCATCTCCTCCCCTCTATAGCTTTCTCTGCGAGTTCCGTCACTTCTTGGATAGCCTGCGTAATGGATCGCGCCTTCCGAAATCCGAATTGAAGGGGTGACAGGCCTCCACATTCGTCGATCGCTCTGTTGAGACGGTCGCATAAGATCCTCTCCAGTGCTTTCCCAGCAGTGTCCAGAAGACAGATTGGCCTGTAGGCGGATGGGTCCTCTGGTGGTTTTCCTCCCTTTGGAATCAGGACTAGATCCTGTCTCTCCAGCATGTGGGAAACTCTACTTCTCTAATGCATGCGTTGAACACGCTTGCAAAGTGTCCAGGTTGCAGTTCCATGGCCGTCCTAACCCTTTATCAGTCATGAAAACGGATTTTGATGCGGTTTTTTTTATTCAATAGATATTCGAAAATAAAAAATACAATTCTGTTTCGTTTTTCCAGATTTTCATTTTTAGCCGATTTATTGAAGAATATATATTTGTTGCACATATGCATCAAATACGTTTTCGGGGAAAAAAAAACTAAATATATCCAGAAAATTCAACAAGTATATATTTTGAAAGATGATATTTTATCATAGTTTAAACATACAATTTTATTCAAAATGACTTATATGGGATTATAAGTTTTAAAACTTATTATAATTATAGGTTTTTGATATAGAAAACATAAAATACTAATATAAATGTAAATGAAATAAGTGCAAATGTTTCCATGAAATTATAAAAAATTAATTTAAATGAAATCTTTGAGCCGATGTCAATTGTTTTAAAATTCGGAATTATGTTTCTCCGTATGGTACCCAAAGCTAGGATTCCACCTTCCGCCAAGTACTTTAAAAGAGGCAATGAGGTGAAATAGGTGTCGAAGTAAAGGCGAAAATTTTGATGTCTGGGCACTCCTCTAGCCAATCTTACTACCGAATTCGATGCTGCACCTAAATCTGGCTCGTTAGGGAGTTGAACATTTTCTTTACCAGAGTCTATCTCAAACTTGTAGCAGAAGCCAGAAATTCCGCTTAGGACATTTATTTTAAATCCCCATTTACGAGGCTTGTTAGGATTGTACCGCTTTAAATGACATCGAGCTTTTGTAGAGCAAATCTGTTCATCGACACATAGAAACTGCTCCTTAGGTACTTTAGAAAAAGTATTATTTAATCCGTCAAGGAGGGGGTATTATTTAATCCGTCAAGGAGGGGCCGTACCTTAAAAAGTCGATCGTGCCGGGGATCGGAAGTTGGCAGATTGTTATCGTTGTTGTTGAAATGAATGGAACTTTTGATTGCTTGAAAAGATTTTTGGGACATAATATTTCTGATGGCTGGTATTCCAAGACTTTCGGACCAGTATGGACATGTATAATGAAATTCCAACAAATTGACGAATATCCACAGAGTTGTAATGGATATTTGAGTTTGGATTTTTTTGACGAATATAAATGTTCGTTTCATTGCAAATGTTATCAAATATTTGATTCGGAAACAGATATAAAAAGAACTCTATAAGGTTCGAAAGTTCCATCAGTTCTGGAGGCAATGCAGTACTTGCAAGTAGCTGCAGTTGATTCTCATTGAAGATCAAACTCCGTTTCCTCCACAGCGAATTCCTTTTCATATTGATTTCGCTAGAGCCATTTTCATCCATGGTGTCAGAGGTAACGTTATTCAAATCTGTACGACGTTCACCTTGTTCACCGATGTCTTCGTCTCCTGTGGTATCCAAATCTTCCTCATCTGGAGAATAATTGCTTTCCTCATCATTAGAAAAGTCAAGATAATCCTCGCTATGTACACTATCAAGAAAACTGGCAATTTGCGACGACGTTAACCTTTTTCCTGACATTTTTCCTAAAAACCAAACCCCTTTTAAAACACATAATGTATTCACAATAGTTACATACAAAACACAGATTAAAGACGACACAAGACAATATACTAAACACGAAAACATGTGTGTGTTGCATAACTGCATCAAAAATTGCGAAGAAAAATTTTACTCAGAATTAGGTAGTAGAGAAAATATTTATTTTAATTTTGTTTTACTTTTAAGTTTTCGATATTTGGCGCTTTGCCGAAACACGTCTTTATTTATTGCTTGTCACAGTCAGAGTGATCTTGCAGTGCTGCAGTTAGGCACAGCTAACCTGCACATGCAAGATCTATGTTAAACTCATTAAGCTATGTTATGTTAAGCTCATTAAGTGATGTTATGTTAATTTAGTATTTATTATTATTATGTTATTATATGTATTATGTATGACAAGGTGTCATAACATTGAAGGTGGTATGCTACACCTCCCTTTTTTAAAGGAATGACGTAATAGTCATGAAGTCATTTTTGGTTACTTTTTTTGTATATGTATATTATTATTATTTTTATAGCATTTACATTATTCAGACGGAGAGGAAAAAAAAATGATTGATTATTGATTATTAATTATTAAGTAGTACTTGCAATGTTGAGACAAACATTTTTTGTTTAATAGAAAAAAAATTATATATATATTTACTGAACTACCTTAACTAGAAAAAAAAAACATTTTATTTTTTTTTTGAACGTTTCATTTATTATATACATATCTTTAGCCTATTTTTATGAACTTTTTGTTTTTTCTGTTTATTATCTATAATTATTATATTGTCTTTGTCTTCTATTTTTTCTACGATGTAAGGGCCTAAATATACTGGATCTAGTTTATGACCAGTTACGTTTCTTAGTATAACTCTATCTCCTATCTTTAATTCGAAGTCTGAAGTATCTTTATCGTATTGTTGTTTCCTTAAAGCCTTAGATTTTTCTAACATTAACCTAGCTCTTTTGTATGCTATTTCTAACCTAAATTTGATTTCTTTCGAATAATCTTCGATATTATAAAGTGGTTCTATGCTAGTTATATTAGTGATATCTCTTGGTAAATTATTTGTTCTACCAAAAACAAGTTCATATGGACAATAATTATGTACCATAGAAGGGGTTGTATTAAAACAATAGACGAAATAATGAAGCCATACATCCCAATCATTCTTATCAACTGATATGTAGGATCGTATGTATTCATTTAAAGTTCTATGACTTCTTTCGACTACACCTACTGTTTGATGGTGGTGAGCGGTAGACGTTATATTTTTAATTTTTAAATATTTGCAAAGATCTGTGATTATTGAGTTCTTATACTCTGTACCCATGTCCGTAATGAACGTCTTCATTGGACCGTAAGTAAGAATAAAAGACTCGAAAATTGCTTTAGCGACTGTTGTTGCGCTTTTATTCGATATGGGAATTGCAACTAAATATTTAGTTAAGTCACAAATGAGAGTGACTGCATATTCGTTGCCATTTTCCGACTTTGGTAGAGGACCTATAGTGTCCACTATCACTCTGTCGAAAGCATGTTCAGGGGTTTCAGTTAAAGTCATTTGGGGTCTTTGTATGCGTCGTTGTTTTTGACATTTGGCATTTTTGACATTTTTTAAAGTAGTCTGTTATTTGTTTAGACATTCCTTTCCAAAAATAATGTCTTTTGACCTTGGCCAAGGTTTTTGCAATGCCTGTATGACCTCCTTGTAATGGATCATCATGTAGTGTAGACAAAATTGCTTCTTTTTCTTTTTCACTGTTTATTAAGGTCACCGGGTTGAGTAGCGCCACTCTTAATTTTGTTAATACTTTATTGCCCTTGTGTTTAAAATTATCTATTGAAACGTATTCAAAGATATTTCCCCACGGTGCCATTTTGAGATGATTGATTTTATATATACCGGCCTGCATTTCAAGCCTTTGGAAAAATTGATCTAAATCAAGGACTCCATTAGTATATAAATCATTGACATCATATCTTGCAGTAATCTTTTTTCCATGTTTAAAGAAACATATCATATTTTTTACTTGCAAGGTCACTACTTTACGTACCTCGTCATTATTGATGACTTGGTATACGTTGGGCATTGAAGCTGTTTCTATTGATTGCGTATGCAATTCAGATTTGTTTGTTTCTCCTGCGCAGGATTTTTTTCTACTTTGTTGCCTGGTAGTAACTTTCAGGACTTTATGTTGCATGTCTTTGAGTTTCTTTATATTTATACGCGAAAGTGCGTCTGCTACGAAATTATCTTTTCCCTTTAAGTATTCTACAGTGAAGTCGTATTCTTCAAGCTCTAGCCGCATGCGAGTTAATTTAGAACTGGGATTAGTCATAGAAAATAGATATGTTAATGGTCTGTGGTCTGTTTTAATTGTGAAATGTTTTCCATAAATATATGGTCTAAAATGGGTGATTGACCAATGAATTGCAGGAATTGCGGAACAAGAGTTAGTTGTTCCGTAGTACTCTTATTGCTTTCCCCTTTTGTAAATGAACGTGATGCATAAGCTATTGGGAGCTGAATCCCGTCACGATTTTGGGTGAGAACCGCTCCGCAAGCTTGTTTACTAGCATCCGTTATAATGCAAAATTCTTTGCGAAAATCAGGATATTGTAATAATGTGGGGTGCATAAGTTTTTCTTTAAGGTGTTCGTATGCTCTTTGGCATTCGCTTGACCATTCAGAAGGGACATTCTTTTTTACATAATCTAGTTATGTGCCGTGAATAATCGGCGAAGTTTTCAATAAATCGACGGTAATAGTTGCAGAATGCTACAAATCGTCTTGCGCTATCCGCGTCATGAGGAACGGGATAATTTTTGATGACGTCATATTTCTTGTCATCTGGCAATACTCCTTTGTCTGTGCATTTGTGACCTAGGAATGTCACTTCATGCATGAAAAATGAACATTTTTCCGGATGCAACTTTAGGTTATATTTCCTACATACATTAAAAACATCAGTAAGGTTTTTAATCATGTGTTTTTCGGAACATCCTATCACCATTAAGTCATCCATATAAAGGAATGCCTGAGAAGGTTCTAAACCTGAGAATGATATTGTCATCATTCTCTGAAATGAATTTGGTGCTATTTTCAGACCAAAAGGTAATCGCGTGAAGCGATATGAGCCATTGCTCGTTGAAAAAGATGTTATGTTTCTTGAGTTTTCTTCAAGTTCTATCTGATGGAATCCTGACATTAAGTCAAGGCATGAAAAGTACTTAGCTCGACCTAGTTGATCCAAAATATCATCAATTCAAGGGAGTGGAAATTTGTCAGAAAGAAGTTTTTTATTAATTTGACGATAGTCGACTACTAATCGCCATTTCTTTTGATCTGAATTTGGTAATGATTTTTTCGGAACTAACAAGAGTGGACTGTTGTATTCAGATACAGACGGTTCTATGATTTTGTCGTTTATTAATTTCTCTACCTGTTTTTTGATTTCTTCTATATGGCTATGCGGGCTTCTGTAGTTCTTTATATAAATGGGTTCATCATCTTTAAGTCATAATGTTTGTTTATAAAAATTGCTAGTTGATATTGGTTCAGTTTCCAGTCGAACACATCACTATACTTTGTGCATAATTCAGTTAACTTTGATTAGGCCATGGATTTTAAAAAAATTCATGGTCTATTGTGTTTGTCGGAACGGAAATGTGCGTAACAGGCAGAAGGAGGCTTCTCCGACCCCATAAACTATATATATTCTGAATCAGTATCAGTAGCCGAGTCGATTGAGCCCTGTCTGTCCGTCTGTCTGTCTGTCTGTCTGTCTGTCTGTCTGTCTGTCTGTCTGTCTGTATGAACACCTGGATCTCAGAAACTATAAGAGCTAGAGTCATCAAATTTTGTGACAACATTCGTATATATTGCAGTGTCTCAAAGTTTTTTAAAATTTGGACACGCCCCTTCCCGCCTCTGTAAATCAGAAATAACTACTTAAAACCTACAATATTAACTCAACAACCAAAGTTGTATATCATACATGACAAATACCTTATCACGGGCGTTATGTGAAAATTTCATTAAAATCGGACTATAAATAAGTGAGATATGATACGAACTAAACTCACTTTGAACATACATGTATATAATAATTAAGCAGACCTAATTTACGCAAGCATACCGAAGTTCAAATCTAGCGTCAGACACACAGCATTTTATTAAACTTTTTATTTGCATTGTATGGGAACAGAATTGGTTCACAATGCAGCTTTGCCGATGGGCGAAGAAGTGAGGCAATGGCCGAGTGGTTAGAGTGGCGGACGGCTGCGCGAGAGTGCGTGCGTTCAACTCCCGGTTGAGGCGGGTGCGAATTTTCATTTATTAATTATTTCTTATTTTTATTCTAATAAACTAAAAGAAAAGTTACAGTCAAAAAAATTAAAATCAAGAAGAAACACATGTAATGAAATTTGGTACGCGCTAGAAGTGCATACCTATACCTATTGCCTACGGTATACTATGATAATCCATGGCCTTATACAGTCAGCTCCTGACTGTAGCGTTTGTATTTTTTTTTAAATTGTTCTGGAAAATTTTTCTTTAGTAATGAAAGTAATTTTTCGCTTCTAGCTTACAGCTATGAATGTCGTAATCTTTAAGGTTTTCATATTTGACATTGTTTACCTTGACCATTTGGTCAAAATTAGTGGTATTTAGAAGTCGAATGTACACATGTTTGGATGCTGCTATTGTATTCGCAACATAAATTCCATTGTGTATTTCCAGATTTGGAATAAATATGTAGTCATCTACAATATCAATGTCTATTTTTCGAATTACTTGTGATCTGGCTGGCAGAAGAATTGTATTGTTGCCAGCGCTATATGTTATTGGAACGTATATTGGATAATTTAAATTTTGGGGTCTAATTATAAACCAGTCTTCACTTGGTTTGAAATCTAGTTGGCAATTGAATTTTTTAATAAAATCAATGCCTATTATTCCATCGCATGGTATTGAAAAATTTGAGTCTACCAAATGGAAGTTATGTGGAATAATATATTTTGTAGATTGAAGTTCTACGAAGGTTGTTCCTTGAGATTTTATAACACCTTGGCCTATGCCTTGGATGTTTATTATTTTTTCATTCTGAATTTTAAAGTTATCTGAATTTACTTTTAAAAGTGAAATATCTGCACCAGTATCAATGAGAAATGTTAATTTATTTTGAGTTGAATGATTGTAGAAGGTTACGAATATATTAAGACTGTAATTGATGGAATGAACTTTCGCATTTATTGATTGTTTCCAAAAGGGATCTGTGAGTTTTCCGACGAATTTTGTGTCAGTCTCACATTGTGGCTATTATTTCCCTGGTTGGAGTTACCTCGGCCTCTACCTAGGTTTTGACCTCGTCTTCCGCCACGGTTATTATAGTTGTTATTATTGTTATTGTTGTTATTGCTTCTCGGTTGTAATTTTGCTATTGTGGTTGCCGTTTCTGCCACGATTATAACCTCGGCCTCCTCTATTATTGTTATTTGCACCTCGTCGATAAAATAGTACAGTGTTACTTTGGCCTGTTATCTCCGTGCAACTGTTTACAAATTTGGAAATGGCATCATTCATGTTTGTGAATGTGCCGGCTTGCATGATAAGTTTTATCCTTATCAATGGAGCAATTTTAAGTCATGGCCTTCACAGCTGTTGTAGTGCTGTATTTATTTGCAAGGGATTGGCTGAGACCTTCATTGATATAGGCGCCTTCAAGGGCCTTTGTCAGTTTCTCCACCTCTTGGGTGTATTGGTTAGCCGTTTTATTTTTCTGTTGCAGATTGAGAAGCTTGGCAGATATAACTTCTACCGATTCTCCTTTTACTGCACTTGACAGTTGGGCAATGATTGCAGCAATTGTCTTATAAGATTACTTGATAAGATTTCTTACATGGCCTTTAAGTTTAGTTTTTATAAGGCTTATCGCTGCTAGTCTCATCCGTGCCTTTTAAGGTGTCTAATAGACCTAGAGCATCTAAAAACTTTGTACATTTTCGTGCCTACCATCAAAGTCTAGTATCAGAGATGTGGCTAGCTTGATAAATTCTGTCAATGTTTGTGCCATTTCAGAAATTGTTATTATTTCTGGCTTATTTTCCATTCGATCGCTTCCTTCTAGTGTTTCAATGTCACTATCGGATTCAGCGTCGCTTGATTGAATAGATTCGTCTAGTCCATTGAACTGGTCGGGATCGAATTCCACCAATTGACTTAGACTTTCTGGCAAGTTAATCAGAATATGCCTTTTTTTTTCTGATATTAGTTAATCTTGTGTTAGGGATTTTATTACCCTCAAACATTTGTTACAGTGCTCAGATGTGAATCTATTTGTATACCTATTTACTAAGGTAACTATATTATTGTATTCTCTCTTTTATAAAATTCATACTTTAACTTGAATAAAAAAAACACTTAAATGGTTTTTGTGTGCGGGGACGTCAGTCCCCGAAAAACGTTCTCTATTGAATTGTTTTGAGTGTGTTTTCATTGGAGCAGGCAAGGTCCCGCTTCAATAGATGGTCAAATATTAAGTGTGTCTTAAGTCTACTTACAAAAAGCTTTCTTAGCCTAAATCGGGGAGCAGCGCTGCCAGCGTAGCTTGCATAAATCGTCAGCAAGAGCAGACGTGTTTAAGCTTGTGCTCCGGTAAAGAACCCTAAAAGTGCAGTGAAGTGAAGGAATTGAATGAGAACATTAATAAACAGCGAAATGACGCTTAGTGCGATGTCAGGTCGTACAATATATTGTGTAATAAAATAATAAAATCACACATTAATAATATAATAATATATAATAGTCCGTTGTGCAATGAGCTAAAGTGATATTCGTGCCCAGCGCCAAAAAGAGCAAGACGAGCGGCGTCTCTCTTCAATATGAAACAACGCGTATTTTACTGTGTTCGCTGAGCAAATGGACAGTCAAAAACTTCTCAAACCGGGCAATGAACCCAACGAAAGTGAACGACCGCGCTCTTGTTTTCCAATGCTGATGTCTTCGGCATTTGAAACAATAAATTCAGCAAACGCCTCTCTTAAGTCGTGCCAACAGCTCACACCGAGCGAAGAGAACGCTTATCACAGAGACGTGTAGTTACCTACGCTCACTAGCACTGTAAGGTCTATTACAACTGCAAGCGCAACAACAACAACAACAAATGCAACGACATCAACCTCCGGCTTAATTTTGTCGACCTCAGCATCTGCTTCTCCTGAGCTAGCAACAAAAACAAAGGACACGGAAGTGGAGAGAAGAGTGCGCCAGCCCGATGCCGCACCCGACACCGAGCCAACCGATCGTCTCGGGCAGTGCCAGTGCCCAGCAAATTCCAGCTGTAGCGTCAGCTGCTAGACCGCGTGAACAGGAACCAAAACAAACACCAAAAAAATGCTCGGCTATACAGACTGGTATGGGTCGCTATATCCAAATAAAGCGTAAGTTGAGCCCCAACACAAAGGCTGGTAATCAGTCAAAAATCAACCGCATCAATGATGCCAGTCAGAACTCTGAAGCTGCCAACTCTAACAGATTCGCCATCTTAGCTCTTCCCGAAACTGATCAACGCATTGAACCATCTGTATCGAATCAAAAGTAGTGAAGCCTCCACCGATATACATAAGAGAGCCTAGCTCTAACGCTCTTGTTAACAAATTAGTGGCTCTCATCGGAAACAACAAATTCCACATAATCCCCCTCAAGAAGGGAAACATTAATGAGACGAAATTGCAGATAAAAACAGAACCCGATCACCGCATAGTAACTAAATACTTGGACTAAGCCAAAAAAAATTACTACACCTATCAACTAAAAAGCTGCAAAGGACTGCCGCCTTCTGAAATAATTGAGGCACTCAAAGCGAAAGATTTTAATGCTAAAACGGCAATAAACATATTAAATAGAAATAAAATTCCGCAGCCACTTTTTAAAATCGAACTCGAGCCAGAAAGCAAAAGGCTGGCGAAGAATGAAGTACACCCAATTTATAAGCTACAATTCCTGCTGAATCGCAGAATCAGTGTAGAGGAGCCGCATAAGCGTAATAGCCCAGTACAATGCACTAACTGCCAAGAACACGGGCACACAAAAACATACTGCACCTTGAGGTCTGTCTGCATTGTCTGTAGCGAACCACATGCCACTGCTAACTGTCCACAAAATAGGGAAGATACAACAATTAAAAAGTGCAGCAACTGCGGGGAAAAGCACACAGCAAATTGGAGAGGCTGCGTCGTGTACAAGGAGCTAAAGAGCCGCCTAAATAAACGTGGGGTATCAGCTCGTAACTATAGTAACCCTAACACAAACACTGCTCCACCAACATACCAACAGTCTAACATAACAAATCCGGCTGCCGTAGAAACCATACATGGAATTTCATTTGCAAGCGCTCTCAAAACGGGACTGCAAGCTCCCGCTCTAGTAGCAACAACTCCCCATCCCCCACATGTGGAACACATGCTTCCAAATGCTCAAACACAACTCCAACCAAGTGGCATTGAAGCAATACTGATTTCCCTACAGCAAAGTATGAGAGATTTTATGGCATTTATGCAAACTACGATGCAAAACCTCATACAAAACCAAAATGTGCTAATGCAACTTCTTGCGTCTTCAAAAACAACATAATGGCTTCTGTAAGAATAACCCAGTGGAACGCAAATGGCGTTTCACGGCGCAAACATGAACTCACTTATTTCCTACAAGACAAAAATATTGACGTAATGCTCTTAGCAGAGACGCACCTCACAAACAAATACACATTTGAAATACCAGGCTACACTTTCTACGGAACAAATCATCCAGACAACAAAGCTCACGGAGGAACTGGCATACTCGTAAGAAGTCGTGTTAAGCACTACTTCTTAAACAGATTCGAAAAAGACTACCTGCAATTTACCTCTGTAGTGTAGAATCTCAGCTGTGGTACAGTGACTCTGGCGGCTGTCTATTGCCCACCACGTTTGTCGATCACTGAGGACCAATTCCTAGAGTTTTTCAACACACTAGGTGAGAAATTTATCGCAGCTGGCGACTACAACACCAAACACATACACTGGGGGTCCCGCCTTGTATCTCCAAAGGGCAAACACCTGTACAATGCGGTCATCAAAAAACAAAACAAGCTCGACTACGTGTCTCCGGGTAGGCCCACATACTGGCCAGCAGATACTAACAAAATACCAGACTTAATTGACTTTGCAGTAACCAAAAAAACATGCAGAAACATGGTAACAGCCCAGACGCTTGCAGACTTATCATCTGACCATTCGCCTGTCTTAATAGAACTCTTCAATCATCCTCACATACTCAATCGACCCCAACGGCTCTTAAGCAATTCAACAAACTGGTCAAAGTATAAAAAATATGTATGTTCGCATATCGAACCTTCACCAGAATTAAATACAGAGGAAGATGTCGAGAACTTAACAGAAACACTCGAAGCTGTCCTAGTCTCAGCGGCCAAAGCAGCGACCCCTGCTGAGAAACACCCTAGAAGCTACAAAATAACAAACCAAGAAATCGAACTGCTATGATACATACATTGAGAGAGTATGTTGTGTGCGCGCAGTATGTCCATGGCTAGCGTGAGAACGCTGACCATGCATTTTGGGCAGTGTGGTTCATAAGTGGGTGATCATGTTACACTTCCACTTGAACGTCGCGGTTTGCATAAACACTGCAACAATGTAATTTGTGCTGATATCAGATTGATAGCATTCTTTGTATAATATATATATACAACATGTGCGCATACTACAATGATCCCCAAACCTGGAAAAGACAAAACGCAGCCATCATCATACAGACCGATCAGCCTACTATCCTGTCTCTCCAAGCTGTTCGAGAAAGCTCTTTTGTTAAAAATCAGCCCGCACCTCAACGAGCACAACATACTCCCACTGCATCAATTTGGCTTCAGAGAAAAGCACGGAACAGTCGAGCAAGTTAACCGCATCACTGCAGAAATTCGCACTGCCTTCGAGAATCGAGAATACTGCACAGCCATATTCCTAGACGTTGCACAAGCATTCGATCGAGTATAGCTACCTGGGTTAATATTCAAAATTACCAAGCTCCTTCCACAAAATACGCACAAGCTGCTTAAATCGTATCTTTGTAATAGAGCGTTTGCAGTAAGATATAATACCAGCATCTCACACGAATGTACAACCGCGGCTGGTGTGCCTCAAGGCAGTGTTCTCAGCCCTATCCTCTACATCCTTTACACTGCGGACATCCCTACAGACTCTCAGCTGACAACTTCGACGTTTGCGGATGACACCGCTATAGTTAGTCGCTCAAAATGTCCAATAAAGGCTACTGTACAATTAGCCCGCCACTGTACATCCATAGAGCGATGGCTGGCGGATTGGCGCATACAAATAAATGAAGGCAAATGCTAACAGATAACGTTCACACTAAACAAGGCAAGCTGCCCGGCAGTGACACTAAATAACATATGCATTCCACAAGCTAACGAGGTGACGTACTTGGGTGTCCATCTGGATAGGAGGCTCACTTGGCGCAAACACTTAGAGGCCAAAACGCTACACATGAAAATGAAGACAAGGAGCCTTCACTGGCTCATAAACGCTCATTCTCCCCTTCGTTTGGAGCATAAAGTCTTGCTGTACAACTCTGTTTTAAAGCCTATCTGGACTTATAGCGCTGAGCTATGGGGCAACACATCCAGAAGCAACATAGATATCGTCCAGCGAGCACAGTTTAAGATACTGAGAACAATGACTGGTGCACCGTGGTACCTACGGAACGATAACATCCACAGAGACCTTAAAATTAAGTATGATCTTGAGACAATAGCGGAGAAAAAAGTGAAACACCTAGAAAAGCTGGCTACACATCCAAATCCCCTTGCAAAAGTTTAATCAATGTAT
Source organism: Zaprionus taronus (assembly GCA_018901805.1). Classification (NCBI taxonomy): domain Eukaryota; kingdom Metazoa; phylum Arthropoda; class Insecta; order Diptera; family Drosophilidae; genus Zaprionus; species Zaprionus taronus. The sequence continues at coordinate 36,388 of JAEIFH010000375.1, forward strand.
GCAGTCAAAGCCGACTGCGCCGCAGCGACCAACCAGCCCAGCGTTGAGATGTTAGGGCACTTATGTGCATCCCAATACTTTTACTAAGTAATTGTTAATTTGATTAGAATAAGATTCGCATACTTATTGTTAATTTCTTAATATAAAAAAGATTCAATAAATAAAGAAAAAAAAACAATTATAAGCTCCTGAATCTGAAACTAAATATGGTCCTAAATAATTATTGTCAAGCTTATGTTTCTTTAAAAACCCTTTTAAATCACTAACATTTCTATCATATTTAAATTTTCTATCGGTTTTTGCCTTTTCTAACATATTCCTAGCTCTTCTATAAGCTATCTCTAATCTAATCTTTACTTCTTTAGAATAGTCATCCATGTTATAAATGGGATCTATTCTGTCTATTTTGGTGAAATCTGTGAACTGTCTTGGTAATCTTCCAAATACTAGTTCATATGGACAATATTCATGAACTACTGATGGTGTTGTGTTGAAAAAATAAGTAAAATATTGTATCCAAACATCCCAATCAGTTTTGTCAACAGAAATGTACGAGCGAATATACTCGTTAAATGTTCAGTGACTTCGTTCTATTGTTCCTAAAGTCTGGTGATGGTGTGCTGTTGAAGTAATGTTTTTTATCTTCATATATTTGCTTAGGTCGTCTATTATTTGATTTTTATACTCTGTACCCATGTCCATAATGATTGTTTTCATTGGACCGTACTTGAGAATAAAATGTTCAAATATAGCCTTAGCAACTGATTTTGCACTTTTGTTTGGTATGGGTACCGTTACCAAATATTTTGTTAAATCACAAATGATAGTGACAGCATACTCATTTCCATCTTCTGATCTTGGAAGTGGACCAATGGTATCTATCAAAACTATATCAAATGCTGTTGCTGGCGTTTCAGTTATAGTCATTGGCATTTTCGTATGTTTCAACGTTTTAGCCTGTTGGCAATTTAAACATGTCTTGACATATTTAGTTATTGCCTTTGTCATTTATGGCCAATAATAAAAGTTTTTTATTTTCCTCAGGGTTCTAGAAATTCCTGAGTGGACTCCTTCTGACGGATCGTCATGATATTTATCTATCTTTGTCACCTTGTTTAATAGCGCTATTTTTAAATTTTTTAATATTTTATTGCCCTTTTCTTTAAAATTCTTAATAGTGACAAACTCGAAGATTTGTTCACTTGGTGACAATTACGTTTGAATGATCTTATTTATTCTTGCTTCTTCATTAAGCCTTTGAAAAAACTGATCTAAATCGATTTTTTCATTAGAATAAAAATTAGTCATATCGAAACGTGTTATAATATTTTTGCCTCTTTTTAACAAACACTTATGTTTGTCTATTTTGAGAACAATATATTTCTTGGCATCAATGTTATTGATTACCTGATAGATATTGCGCATTTCTATTTTTTTTCTTTATTTATTTCTGGTTCTTGCAATTTTTCTCCTGCGCAGGAATATTTCTGTCTTACTGACGCTCTCGTTTCGACCTTCAGTATCTGTCTATTCATTTCTTTTAGCTCTCCGATAGTTATTCGGGAAAGAGCATCTGCTATATAATTATTTTTCCCCTTGAGGTATTCTACGCTAAAATCATATTCCTCAAGGTCCAGACGCATTCTGGTCAACTTGGAACTCGGGTTTCTCATCGAGAACAAATATGATAGTGGCCTACGGTCACTCTGTACTAAGAAATGCCTACCATATATATATGGTCTAAAATGATTTGTTGCCCAATGTATAGCTGCTAGTTCTTGTTCTGTAGTGGACTTATTACTTTCGCCTTTTTAAAGATTCTTGAAGCGTATGCCACTGGTAATTGTTGACCGTTATGGTCCTGAGATAGTACCGCTCCACATGCTTGTTTACTAGCATCTGTGGTTATGCAAAATTGTTTGCTGAAGTCTGGGTATTGAAGAAGTGTAGGTTTCATTAATTCCCTTTTAAGATATTCGAATGCTTCGTTACATTCGCTTGCCCATTCAAATTGAACATTCTTTTTACAAATCCTCGTTAAGTGGCATGATTTCTCAGAGAAATTTTTAATAAATCTTCTGTATCTTCGTCTGCATTTACTGGTCGTGGGTAGTTTTTAATTTCTTATCTCTATGGGTGCATAAGCTTGCACCTCTGGTGGCGTAATATGCGCTGCGGCCAGCTGCTGGGACATTGACTCGACTTTGTCAAGCAAGACCTTATTTGCAGCGGCTTGCTCAGCTAAGGCAGCGGTGACGGCTGCCTGTACTACGAGTTTCAACTGGTCTGGGTCCATGACGCTGTCTGTAGGACGAGGTGAGGGTGGGGGTGAGGGTGTGCGTCTTGGCACTGAACGGCGAATGCGATGGTCGTCGCAATCAGAGTCAGAATCACTACACTTTTGGCGAGTGGTTCTATAGAAAAGGAAGGGTGAAGTCATATGCCTCTAATGTAAACAACGAAAACTCGAAAACAACGCTTGAGGACGGAGGCAACAAAGTTGCAAACTTCCACGGATCGTATTACGTTGAACGATCAAACAAGACGAACGAGACAAAGGCAGACGGAAAAAAAGTTTGTGCGCGCGTGCATTTGATACGCTTTCAATAAATGTGTTTTTATTTAAATTATCATTGCAGCCAAAAGCCAGCTACTTCTCGTCAAGTCAATTCACCATTACTCTCATGAATCGTTGCGCGTGTTAAAACTTTTAGGCAAAGACACTTGCAAAAGACTACTTTCATATATTTACATCTAGCTTGCAGATTTAAAAACAGTTTAAAAGAAGGTGCCCACTTACATTTTTTGGGTTGTATGGTGTAGTGTGGTGTTCTGTTGTTGTGCTGTCACTGCCTCCCGCGCTGCAGTCTCTGCTGTCCAGATAGCTTGCGCGCTGATCTGGCGATCGGTCGCTGCCCGAAGAGCTCCGGCGGCTTCGGTGAACGATGTACTTTGAAATAGTAGCGCTATTGCGCACCTCAGTCAATTATAACACTGTCACTGTCGCTGCCTATTGTGGCTTAGGTCAGCAATCGTTGAACGGTTCCCGTTGCTTAGCGCAACCACTGAGAACACGGCACACTTTTGCTCGCAAGTACTTTAAGCTTTTGGTATGTCACTGTGTGGCCGTAGATTGCTCACTTGATCACTTTGTCTTAGATCTGTTCTTTTTTTTCTTTCGAGTCGTGGCGTATTTTAGTATTGTCACTGCTCACTTGATCACTTGTTTTAGATCTGTTCTTTTTTTCTTTCGAGTCGTGGCGTATTTTAGTACTGTCACTGCTCCCTTGATCACTTGTTTTAGATCTGTTCTTTTTTTTCTTTCGAGTCGTGGCGTATTTTAGTATTGTCACTGCTCACTTGATCACTTGTTTTAGATCTGTTCTTTTTTTTTCTTTCGAGTCGTGGCGTATTTTAGTACTGTCACTGCTCCCTTGATCACTTGTTTTAGATCTGTTCTTTTTTTCTTTCGAGTCGTGGCGTATTTTAGTATTGTCACTGCTCACTTGATCACTTGTTTTAGATCTGTTCTTTTTCACTTTCTAGTCGTGGTGTAACTACCACTGGTTGGGCGCCAATTATAGGTTTTGGGCCGGCGTAATCGCGCGCGGCTATACGAGTCTGGGTGTCGGGCTGGGCCGCGACAATAAAAGACAAGGAGTTTATAATAATCTTTTATTTCTCAAGCCAAGCGGAGCTGTGGCGTTGGAGTACGAAATTAAACTGAATATAAAGTACAAGAATTCGAACTTAGGAGCTAGCATGAAAACGAAACACATTGTTGCGATCTCATATTCGTAGCGGCCACGCAAATCTGCAGTGTCTGCCGGCTACGTATCGACATCCGGCATAATGCTTACGTTGCAGTATGCCGATGTTGTCGTATTTCATGCGCCCGTGGGAGCGACGTTAGCTTTAGTTAACTTATATCTATTTTATCTTCTATTTCATTTTTTTTTTTTAATATGTGAATTGACGCTAATGCGTCGGCTATGCTGCCTTGAAAATTGATAATACGCCTTGCGGCGGTGAGAAGTTTGAGAATTGATATAACGCCTTGCGGCGGTGAGAAATTTAAAATTAATTCACCTGTGTGAATTTACAGATTTCCTACCTAATTTTTCGTTTGGCTTTGTGGGCCAAACTTCTCATTGGGCAGATAGGTTTCCGCTCAATCGTACAATAGTTTTAAAATTAGATGAAAAAATATGCATCGCAGTGCAATTAAGAAAATTATGCAACGCAGTGCAAAGTAAAAAAAAAATTGCGCTCTTTGTAGCGCTGTCGGTAGTTGTTGATGCTGCTGGTTAGCTGGTGTCAGCTGGGCGTCGCCGGTCTTGGCACGCTGACACTCCTCGATGCTGCAGTGCGAATAGCGCACCACAGTTTTTATATGATGATGTTGGCCTGTATCAGCTGGTCGTCGCCGGTATGGCACGCTGATACTCCCTCGATGCTGCAGTGCGAATAGCGCACCACAGTTTTTGCTTGATGTTGTCGGCCTGTGTCAGCTGGTCGTCGCCGGTATGGCACGCTGACACTCCCTCGATGCTGTCTCCTTAGTTCTTCCGTGGGCCGCTGGTACTAACTGTGCGATTCCCGCACGTGTACTCGCAAGATGGGCTGTAGAGTGGTCCCTCGCAGTCGTTGGGGCATTGAAGTTTCAGCTCCGGCAGGCTTTTGGGCTGAGGAGGTTGAGTTATATTAATATTCGAAATTGATTTTATTGGTTTTTCTGAGCGAGCGGGTGTGGTGGGGCTTTTATTTTTCCTATCACTTAGGAATTTTATGTAGTGGTCTAGCTCAGCTTGTAGCTTTTGAGCTTCCGACCATTCGGGTGCTGGAGTTTTAGCATATAATAGCCACCTTAGGCGTGCTATTTCTTTTTTAATTTTATTTTGTAGTCCGCCCCTTCTTTTGCCCATCACACTCACACTCTACTCACTCAGAATTTTCCTCCAAAGCCGATGTTTTGATTCCTCCTGCTGCTGATGTCCGGGGCCTATTGGCTCAGGCGGGGCCGGTGCTGGTCTTCGCACAGGTCTTTAAACATGTTTGTTTTGTGAAGAGTTTTGTTGTTGTTGAATAATTTATAATTAGCTGGTAGTGTTTTTGTTGTTGTTGTTGTTTGTTTTATTTGTTTGTTGTTGTTGTTGTTGAATAATTTATAATTAGCTGGTAATAGTGCTTCTCAATTAAGTCGCTGATTCATTTGCGATCACAAACATTTACTCATATTTTTTTTGTTTTAAAATCGTTTTTTTTTACAACACTTCACACCACACTTTGAGATTGAGGCTCCTGCCTCACGTTCGCCATGTAATAGTTTCATCTTAAACTCCAAATAAAAACATTTCTGATGTTCTTGTTAGCGGGGATGTCAGTCCCCGAGGAGTGATCTTTATTGAATATGGAGCTTAACATTAACGGGTGCCAAGCGCTGCGACATAGCAGCCAAGGCCCTTATGTATTCTAATACAATGTATAGTATATGATACATACATTGAGAGAGTATGTTGTGTGCGCGCAGTATGTACATGGCTAGCGTGAGAACGCTGACCATGCATTTTGGGCAGTGTGGTTCATAAGTGGGTGATCATGTTACACTTCCACTTGAACGTCGCGGTTTGCATAAACACTGCAACAATGTAATTTGTGCTGATATCAGATTGATAGCAGTCTTTGTATAATATATATATACAACATGTGCGCATACTACAGAGGAATAAATGTCTATGACGAATTTGTCGCGACAATGTTCTGGTTTGGGTGTAATTTTCATCGGCATATCAGTGTTACGGTGCTCTGATTTAGACAGATTGCAAATATGACATTCATTTATAATGTTTTGAATAAGTAGTTGACTATTAGGGAAATAGTAAGATTCGCCAAAGAGTTTTGATGTTTTTGTATACCGGGATGTAGAAGTTTTTCATGGGTATTCAGGACTAACTCTTTAAACTTTGCATATGAAGGTATATTTTTCAGTAAAATTAGGCTACGGGTGATTTTAGTGTGCTTTGTATTTATTATTTCTTTATGTGCGCATTATTTCTTTATGTGCAGCTTGAATTATTTCGAAGTCTGCATCACTCTCTATGTATAAAACGCTAGTCTTTGTACAAAAATGGTCGACTAAAATTCTTTCGGCTTTTGCTATTGTCATTTCGTCATACGAAATATGGATTATTTGCTTTTTGAAGTAGGTTTCGTGTCTAACATTAGGCGGTCCTATGGAAAATATAACCTGTCTTTTAGAACAGTTAATAGGTTTTTGAGACAAACTTATTAGGTTACTACCATCTTCTTCTGCACTATGCTGGGTGAAAAACGTCTGTTCTATTTTTTATTCTTGATAGGGCGTCCGCTACAAAATTTTCTTTTTCCTTTAATATATTTGATTTCAAAGTCGTATTCTGAAAGTCGGATCTTCCATCTTGTTAATTTAGCATTTGGTTCTTTTAATTTGTGCAACCAACAAAGTGGTTGGTGATCGGAAGCTATTTCAAAATGTCGTCCTAACAAATAATGTCGAAAGCTTTTTGTCGCCCAGACTATAGCTAAAAGCTCCTTTTCAAGGGCACTGTAATTAATTTCGTGTTCATTTAAGGTTCTGCTAATAAAACTGATTGGATGTCCATCTTGTGACAAAACAGCTCCTAAAGCCACGTTACTAGCATCTGTAGTTAACACGAATTTTCTTTCGAAATTAGGTATTTTTAGGATTGGGTCCTCGGAAATCAAATATTTAAGCTTTTCAAATGCTTCTATGTAGTCCGTCTGTTTAGTATCTATTTTAGAGTCTTTTTTCAAACATCTCGTTAAAGGCTTAGCAATGTCGGCAAAGTTGGGTATGAATTTCCTATAATAACCTGTAAGACCTAGGAAGGCTTTGATCTCTTTAGGTTTGCTTGGTAATGGGTACTTTTTAATGGCTTCTATTTTTTTTCGGGATTAGGTTTTAGTCCATCTCTAGTAACGACATGGCCTAAGACCGTGGTTTCTTGCTTTAAGAATTCGCATTTGTCTAGTTGTAATTTAAGGTTGGATTCTGATAATTTCGTGAAAACTGCGTGCAAAGACTGCAAATGCTCTTCAAGTGAAGTGGAAAAAACAATGATGTCATCCATGTATACCAAGCAATTTTTATTAAGAAGTGGGCGAAGTATATTGTTCATACATCGCTGAAAAGTAGCTGGTGCATTTTTCAGCCCAAATGGCATACGAGTAAATTCGTAATGCCCATACTTAGTTGAAAATGCTGTTTTGGCTATTGATTCAGGGTCCATTTCAATTTGATGGAAGCCCTTTGCTAGGTCGATTGTTGTGAAATAATTGCATCTGCCTAGCTTACTTAAAATTTCGTCCATGTTTGGTATAGGGAATCTATCGTTTACAGTGATCTCGTTAAGTTTTCTATAATCGATTACTATACGAAATTGTTTCCGTCCGGAGGCATCTAATTTTTTTGGTACAAGGCAAATGGGGCTGCAGTAAGGTGAATTACTTTCCCGAATTATCTTTTGTTTAAGCATGTCTTGAATTTCATTTTCAACTTCACTTTCATAAGCTTGTGAATAACCATATGGCTTTGCATAAATCGGAATATTGTGCGAGGTGTTAATCGTGTGTTTTTGTTGGTTAGTGAAAGTAAGGTTGTCGCCTTCTCGATATTGGATATTTTTGAATTTCTTTAAAAGAGTGGTCAATTTTGATTTTTCTTCTATATTTAAGTGATTTAGTCGAAACAAATTTTGTTCAAATTCAGGTTTTTTCTGAGTTGAAGGATGTTCTTGAAAATGATTTTGTTCTGGAGTGTTATTCGAATTGATTAGTTTGAATTTGTTACTAAACATCTTTACTGTTTGTGTTTCAAAGTCAATTACTGCTTTTCCTGCAGATAACAATTTGCGTCCAATAAGCATATCATAATCATTTGAAAAGGCATGTATCAAAAAGTCTTGAGTTACTGGGAAAACATCGGTTGGAGGCAAGGTTGTACTTTTGTTTATGGTGAACTAACCATTGCTGGTATGAATTAGGTGGTTTGTCTGTTTCTCAGGTAAATCAAAAATGTTTCGAGTTAGCATATTTACGGTTGACCCGGTGTCAATAAGACACTTTAGACTTTTATCGTTATATTTAATAATTATGTATTGATTTGATCCGGGGCTAATAACTGAAAATTTTCTGCCTGTTCTGTTTCCGAATGTTCATTTTCATTTAGAGGTTGCTGCTCTTCTTCTCCTTGACCTGAAGGGTAATAGGCTTGGTTTGGGGCATCGTTAGTTTGATATGAAGTATCATAAGTTTGCATAGGGTAGACATTTGGATCATAAGAATACAAATTGGGATCAGTTTGATAGCAAGCGGGGTGGTAAGGGTATACTGGGTTATAAGGCGATTGATATGGATTATGCATGTCTTCTTGATATCTAGTCTCATCTATGCTCATTTTTGATTGTCCGCTATCGGATGGCCTTGCTCTCTTTATTGTGTTGTTAGCTTGTATGTTTCCCCCTATTGGATAATTATTTTGTGCTCCTGCAAAACTGGGTCTAAATCGGTTTTGGTCAAATATGTCTTGTCTAGTAGTGTATCGAAATGGTGTTGGTTGTTGTGGTACAGGTGCGTTCGGTTGTTGTTGGAAAAAGGTGGGTCGGAAATGGGGTATAAAATTTGGTCTAGGTATTTGGGGTGTCATGTAAGTGGGTGGTTGGTAATGTAATAGATATAGATGTAATAGGTATAGATGTAGTAGATGTAATAGATTTGGTTTTGGAGCTCAGAGCATCTGCTCTGTTTGAATCGGTTTATTCGAATGAATTCATATTGCTGTTCTTGGGTACAGCTACCCGTACATGGTGTGCTTAAGACTATGTGTTTGTTATATTATATACATATACATGTGTATGCAGAGGGCATACATATGTTATGTATAGCTTGACCACTTGAGCTGCTAAGTGCATGCTCAGCATTCTCACGCTCCGCGATCGGCTTATGTATAAGTGTTAGATCGTATTTCAAGAGCTGGAGTGTTCATGTAAGTGTTGGTGGTCTTTTGATATTATTTATGTTTATTATAATTTATGTGACAAAGTGTCACAATGTATATACTTTACTTACATATTAACTCTACTCTACATATTGAGGGTAGATACACTACACCTCCCTTTTTAAAGAAATGACGTAATATATGTAGTCATTTTTTAAAAAATTATTATTATTTTTTTTTTTCATTATTTTATATTTTTGCTATTTTTGTTTTTTTGTGTTGTTTTTTTTTTGTATTATAATATACATATAATTTTTTTTTTTTATTTTTGTGTATATAAAATTGTATTTTGATTTGTTATTTATTTATATGTATTGTGTAGATTTAAAAATATTGTGTCTCTTTGAAATTCGTAAATTCATGAAATTTTTGTATTTTTTAATTTTTGTATATTATTGTCATCATTACCGTATTCTGTTGATGTGGTTGATCAGACCAATCGGTTGCATGATGATGATAAGAATAATTTGTGTGTTTTCTTTTGAATAAAATTGAGAGTTTAAATGTTTCGTATTTATTTGTTATTTAATGAAAAATTACGTTATTCGTTAAAATTTTTTAATCTTATGAACCTTTTGAGTTTTGTTTTTATCGTCTTTTATTATTATATTGTTCGGTTCTTCTATTCCTACTACTATATATGGTCCTAAATATCTATTGTCTAGTTTATGTCCTGTTTCATTTCTTAAAAAGAACTTTATCGTTAATTATTATTTCCTTATCTAGTACTTTCCTATCGTAGTATTCCTTATTTTTACGTTTATGGTTTTCTAACATTATTCTGGCTCTTTTGTATGCCATTTCTAATCTGTATCTAGATTCTATTGCGTAATTATCTATGTTGTATATAGGGTCTATGTTATTTTTAATGCTTAATTCTTTAGGTAAATTAGGTGTTTTACTGTATACTAATTCATATGGACAATAGTTATTTGCCATTGATGGTGTAGTATTGAATCAATATACGAAATAGTTAAGCCATACGTCCCAATCAGTTTTATCGACTGATATGTATGAACGTAGTGTTCTGTGGCTTCTCTCTACCGTACCAAGTGTTTGATGGTGGTGAGCTGTTGATGTAAGATTGTCAAATGCTTTAATTGGTGTGTCTGTAGTTGTTAAAGGGGTCTTTATGTGCTTTGTTGTTTTTGCTTTCTGACATTCTGGACATTTACGTATGTACTAAGATATGAAATTTATCATCCCTTTCCAATAGTGATGTCTTTTGATTTTCGCTAGCGTTCTTGAAATGCCAGTATGACCTCCTTGAATAGGATAATTGTGAAATGTAGACAGTATTGCTTCTTTTTCAATATCATCAGATATTGTGGTCACCGGGTTGACTAGCGCTACTCTTATTTGTTTTAAAAATTCATTGCCCATATTTTTGAAAGTTTCAGTTGAAATTAATTCAAAGATCTTTCCGCTCGGTGCCATTTTGAGTTGGCTGATACCAAGTATACCGGCTTCTTTTTCAAGCCTGTGGAAGAACTGACCTAAGTCGAGAGTTCCATTAGTATATCGTATAGGTCGCTAATCTCAATTCTTGCAATAATTTTCTTACCATGTTTAAAGAAACATAATGTGTCAGTTATATGCAAGGTCACTATTTTTCGTACATCGTCATTATTGATGACTTCATATACGTTGGGCTTAGAAGGTGCTTGGCAAAATTTCTTTTTTTTCATTTACTGCGCAGTTGTTTTGTCTACTCTGTTGTTTTGTAGTGACTTTCAAGACTTGTTTTTGCATATTTTTTAATTCATCGATGGTTATTCTTGATAACGCATCGGCTACATGATTATCTTTTCCTTTAAGGTATTCTACTGTGAACTCATACTCTTCTAAATCAAGTCTCATTCTAGTGAGTTTAGAAGTAGGATTTCTCATTGAGAAGAGATATGTTAAAGGCCTACGATCTGTTTTTACAACGAAATGTTTGCCATATATGTATTGTCTGAAGTAGTTAATTGCCCAGTGTATTGCCGCTAATTCTTGCTCTGTAGTGTTTTTGTTACTTTCTCCCTTAGTGAAGCTGCGAGAGGCATATGCTACTGGTAGTTGTATCTCATCGTATGTTTGTGTTAATACTGCCCCGCAAACTTGTTTACTTGCATCTGTTATTATGCAAAATTCTTTGCTGAAATCTGGGTATTGTAATAACGTGGGTTGTATTAATGATTGTTTGAGATATGTGAATGCATTTTGTCATTCTGAAGTCCACTCGAATTTTACATTCTTTCTACATAACCTTGTTATGTGACGAGAGTAGTCAGAAAAATTTTTGATGAAACGTCTATAATAATTGCAAAATGCAATGAATCTTCTTGCGCTGTCTGCGTCCGTAGGGACGGGGTATTTGTCAATGACTTCGTATTTCTTATCATCTGGCAAAATACCACGATCAGTACACTTATGACCTAGAAAAGACACTTCATGCATGAAGAATGAACATTTGTCTGGGTGTAGTTTTAGGTTATTTTTCCTACATAGGTCAAAGACGTTAGTCAAATTTTTGATCATATGATTTTCGGAACAACCGATGACTATTAAGTCATCCATATACAGGAATGCCTGTGAAGGTTCTAATCCAGAAAATGCCATTGTCATCATTCTTTGGAATGAATTGGGCGCAATTTTTAAACCATAGGGTAATCGCGTGAAGCGATAGGAGCCGTTGCTAGTTGAAAATGACGTTGCGTTTCTTGAGTTTTCATCTAGTTCTATTTGATGGAATTCTGACATTAAGTCTAGGCACGAGAAATATCTTGCTCGTCCTAATTGATCAAGAATATCGTCTATTCTTGGAAGTGGAAATTTGTCTGATAAGAGCTTTTTATTAATTTGTCTATAATCGATTACCAGTCGCCATCGTTTTGTTGCGGAACCTGGTAATGATTTCTTCGGTACTAGTAGCAATGGGCTGTTGTATTCAGATACGGCTGGTTCTACTATTTTATCATCAATTAATTTGTTAACTTGTCTGTGTATTTCTTCTTTCTGTGATTCTGGTATTCTATAATTGTTGATGTATATCGGTTCATCATCTTTCAATCTTAATTTTTGTTTTTGTTATTATTGGTACTTATAGATTCGGTTTCAAGTCCGAATATGTCTGTGTAATTTGTGCATAATTTATTTAGTTGTTTTTTAAACAATGGTGGGAAATTTTTGTTTAATTTTTTTGTAAAATATGTTCATTTCTTTCGTTATCTATTGTTGTTACTATTTCATATTTATTAAGACTTTCAAATTGTATCTTATCAATATTTATTATTTGGTTTCTTTTGGTTGTGTTTATTATACGAATTACTGTGTTTTTACTAGTCGTTATTGTATTTGCAATAAAGATGCCTGTGTCTATTTCTTGATTAGGAATGAGGATCTGTTCATCGGATGTATCTAATTTAATTAGTCGGACTACTTCGGATCGGGCTGGTAATAACGTTGAGTTATTGCCTATTGTATGTGTTATTGGTACGTTTATTGGACAAGTGATATTGTCTGGTCGCAAAATTAACCAGTCTTCTTCTGTATTAAAATCTAATTTGCAATTGTATAATTGTATAATTCTTTATAAAGTCTATTCCGATGATTCCATCGGTGGGTATTGGGAAATTAGAATTAACTATGTGGAAATTATGTGGAATTATGTAATTATTTGTTGCTAGTTTTATGTTTACTAGACCTAGAGAGGTTGTTGAACCTTCTCCAACTCCAAAAATGTTTGTTATTGTATTTTGGTCTATGTCTTGGAAATTATCTGAGCTGTTTTTGATAAATGAAATATCTGCTCCTGTATCTATTAAAAATGTTAATTTTGTATTCGTATTATTATTATGCACATGTATAAAAATGTTGAAATTAAGATTGATTGTGTGAACCGTCTTATTTAGTTTCCCGAAGCTGTAGCATTTTGTGATGTACTAGCAGCTTCGATTGCTCGGACATTGTTATTGTTGTTGTTATTTTGATTTTGTCTATTATCCGGTTGGAATTATTCCTTCCTCGGTTGTTTCCCTCTGTAATTTCCTCTGAAATTACCTCTGTTGTTGTAATTGGTATTGTAACCACCGCGGTTACCTCGGCCTCGGCCTCGGTAATGGCCGCGATAGTTGTTATTTCCCTTGTAGTTTTGTTGTCCATTGTTGAAATATAGGACGCTACTGGGACTGCGTGTCATTTCAGTGGAGCAGTGTATGTATTTTCCTGCTGCATCACTGAATGTATTGTAATTACCAGCTTCGAGTATTATTCGTAGCTTTTCGTATTCACAATTTTTAGTCATTGCTTGTATGGTAACGGCATTTCAAGAAAAGCTAGAGAGATTGAGCTGTTCGCGTACAACAATAGCGTGGACATCCTTCTTGTGACGGAACTTAGAATTAAAAGAGGGGACACTGTAAAGATATATGGATATGCCTTCTATCCAGCATTTAGGCCATCGCCTAATAATAATAGCGTTGGCGGAGCAGCGGTGTTCGTTAGGACAACTCTTCGCCATTTTCCGCAAAGGGTAATAGAGACACGCAGCATACAAATGTCAATAGTAAAAGTAGCTACAGGACTGGGTGACGTGCAGTTCGGCGCCATTTACTGTTCTCCCGGTATCAGGATCGAAGAAATAGACTTTACCGACACAATACGTTCCTGCGGCCAAAGGTATTTGGTCGGTGGTGACTGGAACGCCCGACATTGGCTTTGGGGCGACACTTACAATTCACCCCGGGGGCGTGCGCTAGCAGAAGCCATCTCTGTCACTGGAGCTAAGATCCTTGCAACTGGTTCGCCAACTAGGTATCCCTATGTACCCAGTCATACGCCTTCCTGCATAGACTTTGCAGTGCATCATGGTATACCAGATTTCCTAGCAAATATAACACAAAGCTGGGATTTGGACTCTGATCACTTGCCTCTGCTCATCAACATTGAGACAGATGGTACCCATGTTAATCCTAGTCCAAGGTTAGTCACCAAGCACACTGACCCGCTTGTCTTTAGCCAACAATTGGAGAGCTTGATTCCTTTGAATACTACGCTAAACTCTGGTGAGGAAATTGAAATGGCTGTTGATCACCTTACACAAATTATTCACAGGGCTGCGACCGCCTCTACGCCTCCTGTTTCTCCAACAGGCACCACCTATGGAATAGCCCTAACAAGAGAGGCTAGAGAGCTTCTTACACAGAAAAGAAGACTCAGAAGGCGAGCAATCCGATCTCAAGACCCATGGGACCGTATTTTATGGAACCGTGCTGCAAAATAACTAAGAAATTTATTAAGAGAACTTCGAAGTAACTTTTTTGAGCAGAAACTGGCTTCTATGGATTACACAGTGGATGCTGGTTATTCGCTTTGGAAGTGCACCAAATCCCTTAAAAGACAACCGTTTAGACAGGTTCCCATTAGATGTCCGGGAGGCGAGCTTGCTAAAAATGAGGAGGAGCAGGCCAATTCTTTTTGCAAATCATCTAGAGACTAGGTTCACCCACTACCAATTTGCTACAATGGAGCAGCATCGAGAGACGCTTGAGAGCCTAGAGATACCTCTACAAATGTCCCTACCCATTAAACCTATCAGGGTTCAGGAAATTGCCGACGTCATCAAATCACTGCCGATAAAGAAGACTCCTGGCATTGACAATATTTGTAATGTAATGTTAAAAGCTCTGCCTATTCGAGCTATTCTATACATGGCGCTAATATTTAATGCCATATTTAGGGTGCAGTCCTTCCCAAAGCAGTGGAATATTGCAGCAATTTTAATGATTCACAAACCTGGGAAACCCGAAGACGATCCTGAATCGTACCGGCCCATAAGTCTCTTGTCTTCGCTATCCAAGATATGGGAAAGGCTGATTGCCAACAGAATAGGTGACATTATTAAGGAGCGCCGTATCCTCCCGGATCACCAGTTTGGATTTAGACACGGACACAGTACTGTGGAGCAGGTCCACAGACTGACTAAACATATTCTACAGGCCTTTGACGATTTGGAATACTGTAACGCTGTATTCATTGATATGCAGCAAGCATTCGATAGAGTCTGGCATTTCGGCCTTCTTAGCAAAATTAAAAAGCTGCTCCCAGCATCATACTACGGAGTCCTGAAATCGTACTTGGAAGAACGGAAGTTCATGGTCAGGGTCAGAAACACCTACTCGACCCCTTGCTATATGAGAGCTGGAGTTCCGCAGGGCAGCGTCCTTGGCCCGCTGCTCTACTCTATATATACTGCAGATTTGCCTTGCCCAAATATGTACCAAATGGAAGCTCCCAGGAAGGCCCTACTCGCTACTTACGCTGATGATATAGCTCTGCTGTACAGCTCTAAATCTTGCACTGAGGCAGCACGTGGCCTCCAAGAGTACCTTACCACACTGGCTGCATGGTGCAAAAGATGGAATTTAAAGGTCAATCCACACAAGACCATCAATCCCTGCTTCACTTTGAAGACTTTCATTGCCCACACCCCACCCATACAATTTGACGGCGTAACTCTGGACCAACCTACTCAGGCTAAGTACCTTGGGATCACCCTTGACAAACGGCTGACCTTTGGCCCACACTTGAAAGCTACGGCTCGGAGATATGGTCAAAGAATGCAACAACTGCGATGGCTTATTAACAGGAAAAGCACCATGTCACTTAGAGCCAAAAGAGCAGTCTACGTCCACTGTGTAGCCCCGATCTGGCTATATGGAGTTGCAGATCTGGGGTATTGCTGCAAAATCGAACTACAAACGCATAGAGGTATTGCAAAGTCGTGCCATGCGTGCCATCACAAACTGCCCATTCTATGTACGTGGCACTACCCTTCATCGCGACCTGAATCTGCATACAGTGGAAGAGCAGATTTCAAGGCACACTAGCAGATATAGTGATAGACTTAGAAGACACCAAAGCATGCTTGCAAGATGCTTACTCCCTGCCAGGCCTCTAAGAAGACTTAAAAGAAAGGGTTTTGCCAAAACATTTGGACAAATCTAAAGACCCCTCGTTTGAGATATAGTTGTAAGTCCTCCCGCGATGAGTGCAGGTTTGGCTCTATCCTCCGCGATGAGTGCGAGGCTCTTTATTTATTTGTTCAACTGCGCTGTTATGGTACTATTAATGCATTGTATAGATTCATCGCTTCAATAAAATATATAACCAAAAAAAAATTTTTAATTTTTTTGCCTACATAATTTGAAAAAAACAGGTTAAATTTTTAAAAAAAACTTTTTCAGAACAACCGACTACAACAAAATCATCCATATACAAAAAAGCTAAGGAAGCGGGGGCGGCCGGTGTATTAAAGGGACATCATTTTTTTAAAATAAATGGGGGGTTTAACTTAAATAAAAATCAATTGAGGGTATTAACACGTATTAAGAAGTTAAAAATATTTTATTTTTTTTACCTTTCGTTTAACTCGATTTGGTGTAAAACCAAAAAAAAGGCTTAAGGCCAAGAAAAATTTAATTTTTTCCCCTTTAATAAAAAAAATTTTTTTTTTTTTAATGGGGAAGTTTTTCGCTTATAGTTTTTTTTTTTTTTTATTAATAATAAATTACAATCGCCATCTCTTTTCCGCAAAATTAGGCAGTGATTTCTTGGGTACCAAGAGAAGTGGGCTATTATATTCTGATATAGACGGCTCTACTATACCGTCTTTTGTCAGCTTGTCAACTTGCCTTTGAATTTCTGGCTTTTGACTTTCTTGCATTCTATAATTTTTAATGTATACTGTTGTTTTGTCATTCAATCTCATTTTTTGTCTATAAAAGTTATTAGCTGATATAGTTTCTTGTTTTTTCGAGACCAAAAATATCGTTATATTCGGTGCATAATTTTGTTAAATCATTTTTAAATAACGGAGGGAAATTTTAGAAGTTTTAATACTTCTGAGTTCTTTGTGCACTATTTTCTGTCTTTGCATTGTAAACATCATAATCGTCTAATGATTCGCTTTTTTTTATTTGCGCTGTTTACAATAGCGTATTTTCTGTTGTATTTATAATGCGAATCAACACGTTCTAAGTGTTTACTAACTGAATCTTCGGAATTACCTCTGGATCTAGCTGGCAAAAACTATTTCGTTATCAAGTGAATGTATTATAGGAATGTTTATATTCTGAAATTATCGGGCCTCAAAGTAAACCCATCTTCTTGGTCGTGGAATTCTAAAATACAATTGTATTTTTTAATGAAGTCCAAACCAATTATACCATCCCCTGGTATAGGAAAATTGTCAGGTACGATATGGAATTTGTATGGTATTGCTGCATTTGCAATACTCATTTCCAAATCTATAGTACCTAGAGACTCCAATTGTCCCTTGCCCTATTCCTGAGATATTTGTTGTATCTCTTGAGTTTAAATGATTTAAACTATTATTACTATATTTAAGCAGTGAAATTTCTGCACCTGTATCTATTAATAGAGTTACCATTGAATTGGTACTCATATTTGTTAACTTTTAAAAATACTTAAATTGAGATTGATTCTATACAGCCTTACTGTTGGCTGTTGCTCAAGGGGGCCTGCTGGTTTTCCGTCTGTATGTTTCTGACGCTATTATTGTTTCTATTATTTGAGTTTTGGTTTTGGTTACCCCTATGGTAACCTCCACCTCCGCGATAACCACCTGCCTCATTACCTCTATTTTGGTAATTTCCACGATGACTATTTCCTCGAGAATATCCTCTATTGTTATAGAAGAACACATTGTTCGAGTTGCCGGTCATTTCTGTACAGCAGTGTATGTACTTCTATTACACTATTCATAGTGGTGAAGTTACCTGCTTCTAGAATTGTCTCTGAGCTTATCATGGTCGAATTTTTTTATCATCGCAGTGATCGCTTCTTTCGTCGCGAACTTATCTGCGTTGTTTGTGTCTAGTCCGTCGTCTATGTAGGCTGCCTCAAGCGACCTACGTATATTTTCAATTTCTCTGGTGGTATACTGCGCTGCAGTTTTACCACGTTGTTGTGTATTTAGCAATTTTGCTTTTAATGACATCAGGCGATTCGCCTTTAACTGATGCCTTTAATACACTTATGATTCCAATAATGGTCCTTTCATTTTCAACTTTTATGACAAAGGGCCAATTATTTTTGTCTTAATGACTCCAACGGCTAACATCTCCTGATCTCCTTTCGTGAGATCTGTTAATCATTAAGTTGACTTTCTTGCTATCGAACTCAGGTATCGTGGACGAAATTTGTCGCACGTATTCCCTTGAAGTTGCGGCCGAGTCAGTCATACTGTCTTCTAAGTCTGTGTTTGTAGGCTCTGAACTTTCTTCTTCTCCTATTTCTGGCAATTTCATTGTTGCCGGTATTGTAAGATCGTGTAGATCTTCTTCTTTTAATTTCCTGTTCAGAGTCCTCTTCTTTAGTATCTTGATCGGAGTCTTCCGATTTATCTCCATTGTCACCTGTTTCAATTTCAACGTATTGTAGGGACAGTCAGCTTTAAATTATGCCTTTTCCTTACAAGTAACAAGTTTTTCTAAACTTGTTTAAAAATTTTAACGCTTGCGTTAAATGTTATCTAGTCAATCTATCTTTATTTTGTATATTTAGTAATTGGCGTGCTTCATTAAAGCATTCTACCAATATTTTGTGCGTGCCTATTGAGAGTACTTGTTGTATTTCATTTTGGCTTACGCACTTATGGAAGATTTATCAAAGGCTATTTTTATATGTTCTAGCTGATTTTTTATATTTTGCCAGTCCATATAGACTTATCTGTGTAGTAGAACTTTGTAAATTGTTAGTTCACCGCCAAAGTAGTCATCCTAGTTCGATACATTCTTTGACTTTTACATAAGGTAAAGCCAACAAAACCTATGCTCTTTGCTTTTTGAACAGATCTGAAGGAGAGGGCTAAAATCTAACATTAATATGTTCGACCTCATATTCATATACGCTAATAAACGTATCTCTATAAAAGCTGTATCGATCTTATTATGAAAAAGGGGGGCTTTTTTAAAACCTGTCTAAATTTCTCTCTTGCTTTTTCTTTTGTATATGGTTCATCCATATTTTCGTTTTTATTTAATTTACTTTCTTTGTTTCTTTTGTTTTTTATATTTATTTATTCATATTTATATATTTAAACTTTTAATATTTTTCAAAATATTTATTCATTTTCAATTCTTAACATTTTTCAAATGGTTTACCCTATTTATCATATATATATGTTTAATTTCTTAATATTTTCAATGTATTTTTGTTTTTTTTTTTTTTATTTATTTATTTGTTTTCATACTCAAAACACATTTATTTTATTATGTATAAAACTTTTTAAATTTTAAATTTTTCTTTTTGTTTCTTATATTTTGTTTAGATCGTTGGCTCTGCTCTAATATATCCTTTTTAAACATTCATTATGGAGCTTGTTCAATGTAGTGAGCGCATTAACGATAATTATAATGGCCAGAATCAAAGTGATCCAATCTAAGTTGTTTGTACGTACTTCCTACTTTGTTTATTACATTTGCGGTAGAATCTACCGACTTAGTGTCTACTAGTCACATATTGGGTAACGTTCTTATTTTATTATCTCTAAATATAAAGTTGTTTCGTGTGTTTATAAAATAATTTTGTTTTTCCCTATCTCTGTCTAAAACATCTACTTTGTAGATCCTATTTCCTATAGTCGACATACAAGTCTTCCTACCTAGGTTTTCGTCTGACCTTGTGGGCCAAACTTCTCATTGGGCGAATAGGTTTCCGCTCAATTGTACATTGTTTTTATAATTAAATGAAAAAATATGCAATTAAAAAAATTATGCAACGCAGTGCAAAGCAAAAAAAAAGTTGCGCTCTTGGTAGCGCTGTCGGTAGTTGTTGATGCTGCTGTGGTTAACCTGTTTCAGCTGGGCGTCGCCGGTCTTGCCGCCGACACTCCCCTCGGTGCTGTAATGAGAATACGCACCACAGTTTATGTTTATTGTTGTCGGCCTGTGTCAGCTGATGGTCGCCGGTATGGCACGCTGACACTCCCTATCTGTTGTCTTCTTAGTTTTCCTCGATGAGCCGCTGGTACTGGCCGTGCGATGCCTGCACGTGTACTCACAGGCTGTGTTGTAAAATGGTCCCTCGCTGTCGTTAGAGGCATTGCAGTCTGAGCTTCGGCAGG
>JAEIFH010000377.1:0-44027 GCA_018901805.1 Zaprionus taronus
TCAAAGTCACATACGGATTTGCAACGCATAGTGTGGCGTGAAGACGAAAGATTTCCTCTTCGACACTATCGTTTGTTGACTGTCACATATGGATTAGCACCGTCACCCGTTTTTAGCGGTAAGAGTACTAAAGCAACTCGCTGAAGATTATCGACAGGAGCATCCCTTGGCTGCGCAAGCTCTACTACACGATACTTATGTGGATGACATATCTTCGGGAGCCGATTCTGTAGAGGGTCTACTCAAACTAAAGGACGAACTTGTTTGCCTGCTAGCCAAAGCCAAATTCAATCTTCGGAAGTGGAGTTCTAATTGTGAAGAGCTTATGAGGATGTTACCTCTGCAAGACTGTGAATACAAGCCGATTGCGGATGAAAACCAGCCTGTATCTCACTTGATCAAAATCTTGGGATTGCTGTGGAGTCCAAGATCCGATGAGGTCGGCATAAAGCTTAATACCTTTGATACTGATCGCTAGCCAACTAAACGCACCCTATTGTCTGAACTGTCAAAGATCTACGATCCGCTGGGATTTGTGGCACCAACAACTGTAATGCTGAAAATACTCTTTCAAGAATGTTGGCTGACTTCCCTCAACTGGGAGGATGTGCTCACCGGAACTATATTAAGGCGTTGGCTTATTTTGGCAATGAATTTGAGTTATTATCGAAGTGTCGGATTCCTCGACACATTGCTAGGCCAGCATACGCTATCGAATTACATGGATACGCAGATGCTTCATCGCAAGCATTTGGAGCTGTCGTTTACAGTCGTGTCGCAATAGAAACTGAAATCGTTGTTACTTTGATCGCTGCCAAAACTCGTGTTGCTCCGATCAAACCTATTTCAATACCTCGACTCGAACTAAACGCTGCTCATCTATTATCGAAATTATTAACGCTCATCAAGGACTCTTTAATCATTCCAATTGCTAGCATCGACTGCTGGAGCGATTCGGAAATTGTACTGCATTGGTTATCAGCACCACCGCGTAAATGGAATACATACGTGTGCAATAGGACAGCAGAAATCTTACAGGATTATCCAAGGAGCTGTTGGCATCATGTAAGGTCAGAAGACAATCCAGCTGATTGTGCATCGCGAGGATTATTGCCTTCCAAGCTACTTGAACACAGTTTATGGTGGAAAGGTCCACCATGGCTCTCACAACCTCGTTCAGAATGGCCATCTGAAAGAAAAGGATCTGAATTCGAATTCCTCGCTGCAGTGGAAGAAAAACCACAACAAACCCTTGTTATTGCACAAAATCCTGAATTGAATGTAGACGTGCTCAATCTGTTGAGCAACAAGCTGTCATCATGGAGCCATCTTCTGCGGGTTACTTGCTATGTCTTTCGTTTCTTGCATCAACATTGCCGCAAAGAAAAACTTTGTAAATTAGACAACGGCGAAAATTTAAAGTATCCATGTCAGGATTGGACACGAGGCAGATTCTTGACGGCAACTGAATTACATTATGCTCGTAACAGACTTCTGCTGCATATGCAACGTACTGAATTCACTCGGGACTATGAAGTACTCTCGAGAAGCAACATTCTACAAACAAAATCGAATTTAATAAAGCTCGCACCATTTTGTGACCCGATTGGATTACTGCGAGTCGGAGGGCGCATTGTGAAATCGGAACTGAACTTCAGTGCAAAACATCCCATTCTCATAGCTAAGTCTTCGCCAATTGCATCGTTATTAATTCATTATTTTCACAGAACTCATCTTCATTCCGGCGTTGAAGCTACTTTCCATATCGTTCGACAACAATTTTGGATATTGGGAGCACGTTACTTAATCCGGAAAGAAGTCTTTCGTTGCAAGCAATGTTTTATGCAACGCCGTAACACAGCACAGCAGGTACTGGCAGATCTACCTGTACCTAGAGTTCATCAAAGTCCATGTTTTCAACACACTGGTCTCGACTACGCGGGACCTATCGCTATAAAAGAATCTAAGGGTCGAACTCCGAGGATTGGCAAGGCATCGTTTACTATGGTTTGCTGGCAACTAAGGCCATCCATATTGAGGTAGTCAGCGATCTGACTACGAATGCGTTTATAGCCGTGTTCAAACGTTTTTGTGCACGAAGGAAGACTCCGACGGATCTTTACTCCGACAACGGAACTACATTCCACGGAGCCAAACGGGAGCTGAATACTATGCGAGAAGTATCTACAGCACATGCCAAGGATGAGCAACTAGCTAACTTCTTTGCCACGGAAGGACTCACTTGGCATTTCATTCCCCCGTCCGCACCACATTTTGGTGGGTTGTGGGAATCGGGCGTGCGTTCAATTAAACTTCATTTGCGCCGAGTAGTAGGAGCAGCCGCTCTCACCTTTGAAGAGTTGTGTACCGTATTGACACAAATCGAAGCTCTTCTGAATTCACGGCCTTTGTCACAATCTGGTGATAACAGCCTTGACCCACTGACACCGGCACACTTTCTAGTGGGACAACCGTACACAGCTTTGCCAGAACCGTCGCTTTTAAACACAAGCATTAATAGATTACAGCGTTGGACTCAGCTTCAGGCTATGGTACAGGGATTCTGGAAGCGCTGGCATATGGAGTACTTGACGAGTCTGCAGGAGCGCAACAAATGGCAATTGAAAACTCCCAATCTATGCGTGGATACACTTGTGGTTCTAAAGGAGCCCAATTTACCTCCATCCAAATGGTTACTGGGGCGCATCATTGAGGTTCATCCATGAACCGACCACAAGATCAGAGTTGTAACGATAAAGACGGCACATGGAATATATAAGCCGTCTATTACAAAGATTTCACCGCTCCCAATTGACTGAACGCGGAGTTCAGGGGGGCCGGTATGGTTAGAAATGAGACGTTTACTAATTGAATTTAAATTGTTATGTTAAATTTCCTAGAAACATATGTTTTGTTAACAGAGCAATGCAACTATGCTTTTGATTTAGAATGTAATTGATATCGATAAGTTTGTTACCGAAACCTGTGAATGGTAGAAAAATCAGTTTTTTTTTGTGAAGATGCTAAGAAAAAGCTACGCGAGAAGGAACTCGCTAATATTGTATGGACACATTAAGAAATAAAGTGTGCAACCTAGAAAAAAGACAATTACAGTCCACTCTTTTGATTCATTCATCATCAAGCGCACTGTGTTTTATTATATTTGCACTTCACTTTGAGATACCCTTTTATTTCGCTCAGGTTCTCTTTATTGAGCACGTTCATCTGTTTACAACACTATTTAAGTAGTTGTACGCTTTGAAGTTTCCTTTCAGGTCTTCTTTTGTTTGTTTGTCCACAACACTGTTTTTTATTGTCTAACACTTTGAGGCTCCCTTTGATTATTTTGGGTCCCCGTGACGTGTAGCACTGTTACAGTTTAACGTTGTATAATTGTGTGATTTCCTAACGGCTTTTTCGAATATTCGCCGTTTTGGTTCAATAATCAGGATAAAGTTCACTCGCGACACTTTGATATTGTGGGGTTTAATATCTTTCGTGTAGTTATTGTTAAAAACTTAACGCGAGCCCCACGTACTGGGCGCCAATTAACCAACTCGCGAACACGTGTTGGAAAAAAATTTATTTTCGTAGGAAGAAACCTTCCGTTTTTATTGAATGCCAAAATAGGACTAAAGTTACAGATATATTCTTAAGCTAAAGTAACGTCAATGCTTCTTTCTCGTGGTGAAATTAGGATTTGATTACAATGGAGCGTGGGGACGCATATCGTGAGAGCGTTGTTTATGATACGCTCTTGATCGAGAATTTTGTTGACACTTGAAGAGTTCTAATTAGGATGGGGACCAAGTGGTCAATATTTACGTCTTTGAACTGCGCAGTTTAATAACTTCCTCTTGGAAAAGATTGTTTGTTTAAAGAAAAGCGCTGACAAATTTGGGTATTGTTTAAGTTTTTAAGATACTGGCGCAAGAGGATAGCGCTAGAGTAAAATATGGGTTCCAAAGTGGCTATGAAAAGTGTTTATAATTTCCATATTAAATATAGGGGGACCGAGGGTGATAACTTACATACTAGCTTATATATTTTGCATGCAAAGGTTATTACAGTATGTGCCAGGAATTGAGCTGTTCACTAATTTTTATAATTTTATGTTGAACAAGCGACAATACAGTAAACTGTAAGCTCAATTTTTGACACTAATACCTGGAGACTGTCTAGGGAATCAATAGACATGGAACGGCAGCTATTCTCCATTTGGTCCAGCGGCGACAACAAAAACGGCTTGGCAGTCGGGTCCAGCGGCGACGACAAATACGGCTTGGCAGGTGGCACACTTTGTTATACCCTTCGACCATTGAAAATGGTCAAAAAAGGGTATACTAACTTTGTGCAAATGTATGTAACAGGCAGAAGGAGGCGTGGCAGACCCCACAAAGTATATATATTCTTGCTCAGGATCACTAGCCGAGTCGATTGAGCTATGTCTGTCTGTCTGGATGTCCGGATGTCCGTCTGACCAGATGAACACACAGATCTCAGCTATTATAAATGCTAGAGACACCAAATTTGGAATGAAGGTTCGTGGTTCGAAGGTTCGGTTAGTGCTATGTACTCGGCGCATATCAAGTTTATTACAAATGTTAGTTGCCACGCCCACCGCCCCCACAAATCAATAATTTAATTTTTGAACTCAATTTGTAAGCGCTGTATAAAAGATACAACTTTCTGACTTTAATATATACTAAGCTGAATGAAATATCTACATAGTCTCCAAATCCGAGTCCGATAGTCTACAATCCGATCGGACAATAAACACAGAAGTTATTTAAGAAAGTATGAGCATAAAACCAAGTGCTTCTGTCAGCTAACAAGGGAGGCGGGCGAGCGCGAAGCGCGAGCGCCATCTGTCGGGATTAATTTCAAAGCATGAGAATATGTATATGGGTACATACATAGGAACATTCATACATAGGTCGAAGGGTATCCCACTGTCGCGTGCTGCGCGACTGTTGCTTTTCTTACTGGTTGTTAATGTCTTTTTTAATTTAACCCACACACGAACGCGCAAGCAATAGCCAACCAGCACCCAATAATAATAATGTCAATAAATTTAAATTGTTTATAAAACACACCGAAGTCCCTGCTCGGGCGCCAATGAAAAATCTCTAAGCGTTTTTAAAGAACGAAATTAAACAAACAAATTGAGACGCGGTGGTTTCGATATTTAATTACAAATTTATTGTTGCTGATGGCACACTTATTGCTGCTTCCTTCACGAGAGTGAACTTTTTACATACTATTAGAGCGGTGACCACAACTTGGCCACGCACTCTCAAATTTTGCCGTCAGCAATTGCCGATCGATTCAAAGCAAAAGAGATTTATTTAATGACACTTCTTGTGTTCTCTTAACTACTACTTAATGAAACTTCTTGTGTTCTCTTAACTACTACTTAACTACTGTGCTCAAACAGGGGTCTTTTCTGCTTTTGGTGCGGCCGCTTGCTCACGAGCACATCCGCCTTGTCCTGGTCTTCGGACCTCCGCCTTTTAGTGAGCAGCAGCTCCTCGACTTTGTTGGCATATTGGCTAGAAGTGGCCTTCAATGCTATTTTGCCCTCAAAGTGCTTGCGGCCTTCCTCAATCTTCTTCGGCCCACTCCAGCTTTTTCCTCTCCTCAGGGGTGAGTTTCTTGCTGCCAGCGAGCCGAGATTTGATTTTTAGGGCCGCTTTATACTGGGCTTTGGCTCTCAAGCCCTCCTTCGTCTTTTTTCGGCCCTTCCCTACTAGGGGAGTTGACAATAGGCTTTCTTCCGCCTCAGCACTTATCTCGTTGCCTTGAGGGTCGCTGTCCGAGTCTGCATGGACTCTGGTACCGCGCCACATCTTGGCGTTTTTGGACGTTGTGGCGTAGTTGTGCAACTGTCTAACCTCTCCCACCAGTACAGAGGTGTGACCGCTGGCGACACGTAGAGGGGCGTTCGCCCCCGTGCCCACCGGTGGTACCAGTCACGCCTTCCACCGACGTTTGGGCTGACATCCCAGCCGAAGTTGTACCATTTAAAGACTCCATCGACTTCATGGTTTTGGTTGATTTTGTTCTTGGGAACCACCCCATAGCATTTTAGGCCTATCTGCCAGGCACATCTGACCATGGATTCGGACACAACAGCACCAGACTTTTATAGTCCGCATGTTGCTGCGTCCTCGCCTCAGCTGGTCCATGCATTGGTCCGAGCAACAGGACAGTGTCTGATTCTGAAGTTTGAGTCAATACACAGCCCATTGCCCAGCCGGCACCCTCGTGGAGGGTTCAGTCAGAGAATTTACGCCAGCCTTGATGTACTTATTCCGGCGAACATTTGCCACTGGTTCATGTACTTGAGACATACAATTAACAATTTAATTCTACAGTTTTAATATTGTTTGTTTTTTTACATTAAATAATTTAGCATGGCAATAAGAAAAGAACCATTTTAATTTGTCAGCAAAGCAGACAATTCAATATCAGTATGTAAATACGGGTCGAGCTTCAGTATGAATGTAGTTTTGCATGTATATTAGCATAGACTACAGCATAAATATATACATACGCACTCATCATCACTGAGCCGGCGGTAAAGCTTTGCCGCTGCACATGCGCGTATGCATATATAAAAACGTACGAATTATGTCTACTTGCAAAAAAAAATTAAAACAATCAAAACGAAATGGTCATTGCAGAAAATTGAAATTTAAGCAATAAAAAAATAATTCTTGATTTTCTCACTTACATGAATCTCCATGATGAAAGGCCTTCCAACGATGTAGATGTGTGTGTGTGTATGTTGATGTGTTTGTACGAGGTCGTTTGATAAGTCCGTGACTTTTTGTATTTGCCGCGCACCTGCTCTAAATACAACACTGCTCCTGTCAGCAGTTATCGATTAACAGCTGACTGTAAAATTTTGAGAAAGCTGCGTTTCTTAGTTTGCGTTTTATAGGCATTGAAAGCAGACGATCTCGTGAATTTTAACGAAAATGGAAAAAAGTGAATTTCGTGTGCTAATTAAGCATTATTTTTTGCGTAAAAAATCCATCACCGAAACCAAGGAAAGACTTGATAAATATTATGGGGACTCTGCACCATCAATTTCAATGGTTAAGAAATGGTTTACTGAGTTCCGTTGTGGTCGTACCAGTACAAGTGATGCCGAACGTTCAGGTCGCCCAAAAGAGGTCGTCATGCCAGAAATCGTCGACAAAATCCATGGAATGATATTGGATGATCGGAGAATGAAAGTGCGTGAGGTAGCTGAGGCTGTAGGCATCTCAACTGAACGGGTACATCACATTTTACATGAATATTTGGACATGAAAAAGCTTTCCGCGCGATGGGTGCCGCGATTGCTCACACACGACCATAAGCGCAACCGTGTGACCATTTCAAAGGAGTGTTTGGCGATGTTCAACCGCAATCCAAACGAATTTTTTGCGCCGTTTCGTTACCGTAGACGAAACATGGATCCACCACACCACACCAGAGACCAAAGAACAATCAAGACAGTGGGTTTCTCCGGGTGAACGTGCACCAAAGAAGGCCAAGGTGGGTCTGTCGGCCAACAAGGTCATGGCCACAGTTTTTTGGGATGCACAAGGTATCATTCACATCGATTACCTTGAAAAGGGTAAAACGATCACCGGCGAATATTATTCAGAGCTTTTGGACAGATTCGATATTGATTTGAAGCAGAAACGACCGCATTTGGCGAAAAAAAAAGTGCTGTTCCATCAGGACAATGCACGGGTGCACACGTGTGTAGTCAGCATGGCAAAATTTCATAAATTGGGCTACGAACTGCTACCCCATCCAGCATATTCTCCAGATTTAGCCCCCTGTGACTATTTTTTGTTTCCAAACATGAAGAAATGGCTCGGCGGTAAGAGATTCGGGTCAAATGAAGAGGTCATCACAGAAACAAACGACTATTTTGAGGGCCTTGAGAAAACCTATTATTTGGAAGGAATAAAAAAATTGGAAAAACGCTGGACTAAATGTATAGAGCTAAAAGGAGAT
This sequence comes from Zaprionus taronus, assembly GCA_018901805.1. Taxonomy (NCBI): domain Eukaryota; kingdom Metazoa; phylum Arthropoda; class Insecta; order Diptera; family Drosophilidae; genus Zaprionus; species Zaprionus taronus. The sequence continues at coordinate 8,020 of JAEIFH010000377.1, forward strand.
TATGTTGAGAAATAAAACGCTTCTTTGACGAAAAAAATATATTTTATTCAAAAAGTCACGGACTTATCAAACGACCCTCGTATGTTTCTTGATATTGTATTAAGCACTTTTAAATATTGGTTAAATTGTTTTTGTTTCTGCATATGAGTTCGTTTTTAGTGGAATTGTGATATTTAACGGACTGGCAATAAGTAATATGAATATTTTTAAATAATTGATCGGTGATCAGATGGAAATTAACATTTGCGAATTCACTTGATTACATACACTGCAAGCATAGTGTATGGTAGTGTCTCGGGCTGAGGTAAGCTCGATCGCGCCAGAGCCCCTTTACAGGAAAATTGGTAAATAACTGAGACCCGAGACGAACGAAAGAAAGTGTCCTTCTGAGATGGGGGTCATTACAAGGTCAACACATGGTGTTCTCCCAGACGGCGTGGCCGGCTGAATCCGCTACGTACGACGTGTGTTCGATATGCCGGTGATAGCGTGCAGAAGCTATTGACGTGCATCTATCGGCCGCCTCCGCTTCGCGGATGACCTCGGAGCCGGGTATCGACCACCAACTACCGAGATCACCGACTTGCGGCTGTTACAGAGATTCCTCTGCATGCGCTGGGTATTGACCTTCTGGCGCACCAGCGGAACTCTGGAACAGTTGAACCACGCAGTCGCACGTCTTGGCCTCTGCATGCGCACACTCACACACATGCACGTGTACGCCCGTTCGCAGCAATCACGTCCCTTTGCCCCACTGCATGCAACACGACCTTTTTGTCTTTTATATTTTCATTTATTGTTTTCTTAATCTTCTTGACCTTGCCCTACCTATGCACCGTTACACTATCTTGCCCGCAAACGGGCCCTGCCTATCAAGTCGGCCAACAAGTGGCTCGCTCACCTTATTCCACGCGTCCTTTGTTATATCTTCCGGATCCTCTTCTCTCCTCCTCGTGGGATTTGTCCAAACACTTGTCACTTGTTCTTTTGTCGCGACTGTTTCTGCGCCCGTTTAGTTTTCTGCGTCACTACTTTTCTTTTTGTCGCGACTTTTGCGCCCGTCAGATTCTAGCGTCACCCCTTAAATAATTATTGTCCACGCGCCAAAAATTTACCCAGCCTCCAAATACCGACGTTAGACTTTGGGCAGCGCAGTCGCAGAGCTTGCGGCGACGCAAGTGCATCATAGCTTCCTGCCCTCTATGCTACCCGCGGCTGTCCTGGCTCTCGTGCGTTCGGGTCGGGTTCTGCTGCAGCATAAGACGGATATCAACCATATAAGTTTTATATGATTCTGATAACGCAGCCTTGTCTCGTCTTCCAATCTTTGGAAGCAACGAGGCGGCAGGAAGAAATCGAGAAAATCCTTACGGAATGTTGTCCACGTTTCCCCTTGGAGTCCGCTTATCCGAAACCAGTCCTCGGCGACACCTGTCAGTAACTCTGGAAGTGCTTGTGGAATGTCACGAGTGTCGATCCTGTATGTTGTTGTTCGTTCATCGAATAGTTCCACAAAACGTAGGGGGTCCGACTTGCCGTCAAAAGTTATCCCCCCATCTGCGCATGTGGTCCGCTGTGTGTGTTAGTGTCGGGCTATCATTTCTGACGGGCCTGCCTTGTACCTGGCGCTCGATCGCTCGCGGTACTGTCACCACGGGTGACAGGCGACGTGTTCCGCCTTAACAACCCCACTCCCTTGACTCCTCAGTCGGCCTCGTGGTTCTTTAAGCCACCTATAACCTTCCAAATGTCGGCTTTTTTATCTCAGGGTCCCATCTCGGTAGTGTCTCGGGCTGACGTGAGCTCAATCGCGCCAGAGCCCCTTTACAGGAAAATTTGTAAATAACTGAGACCCGAGACGAAAGCAAGAAAGTGGCCTTCTGAGATGGGGGGTCATTAAAAGGTGAACACATGGTGTTCTCCCCAGACGGAGTGGCCGGCTGGATCCGCTACGTACGACGCAGAAGCTATTGACGTGCAACTAGTGGCCGCCTCCGCTTCTCGGTTGACCTCGGAGCCGGGTATCGACCACCAACTACCAAGATCACCAACTGCGGCAGTTCCAGAGATTCCACTGTATGCGCTGGGTATTGACCTTCTGGCGCACCAACGGAACTCTGGGACAGTTGAACCACGCAGTCGCACGTCTTCGCCTCTGCATGCGCACACTCACACACATGCACGTGTACGCCCGTTCGCAGCAGTCACGTCCCTTGCCCCACTGCATGCAACACGACCTTTTTGTCTTTATATTTTCATTTATTGTTTTCTTAATCTTCCTGACCTTGCCCTACCTATGCACCGTTACACTATCTTGCCCGAAAACGGGCCCTGCCTATCAAATAGGCCAACAAGTGGCTCGCTCACCTTATTCCACGCGTCCTTTGTTATATCCTCCGGATCCTCTTCTCTCCTCCTTGTGGGATTTGTCCAAACACTTGTCACTTGTTCTTTTGTCGCGACTGTTTCTGTGCCAGTTTAGTTTTCTCCGTCACTGCTTTCGTTTTTGTCGCGACTTTTGCGCCCGTCAGATTCTAGCGTCATTAATTATTGTCCACGCGCCAAAAATGTACCCAGCCTCCAAATGCCGGCATTAGATTTTGGGCAGCGCAGTCGCAGAGCTTAAGCCGACCACACACTTTGCGGCGACGCAAGTGCATCGTAGCTTCCTGCCCGCTCCGCTACCCGCTGTCCTGGCTCTCGTGCGTTCGGCTCGGGTTCTGCTGCAGCTGCAACGCTCTCTCGATGTTCGGCTACGGCTGTCCCGCTCTTTCGGCTGCTGCTCTGCTGCGGTTGCAGTGCCCTCTCTTTGCAGGTGTTCTGTCGCGCTCCTTCAGCTGTTGTTCTGCTCTGCTCTCTCTGCCTGCGCTCTGCTGCGTTCCCTCTACTGGCGAGCTGCGCTCTCTCGGGTTTATTTTGCCGCCCTCTTCATGCTGGTGTTCTGCTGCGCTCTCTCTGCCGGTGTTCTGCTGCGCTCCCTCTGCTGGTGTTCTGCTGCACTCTTTCTGCTGGTGTTCTGCTACAGCGCGGAAGGTTCGAGCCTATACACTGTATTAGCCCGACTCTCTGCGGTCGTTTCGACTAACCCGTAACTTAAACACAACTTTTGCTTAAACTGAAAAAGTTCCCTTTCTTGGGATAAATATAATACTGAATAACTTACTAGTACTTATTCTAAAAGAAAGAGAGTAAAATTAATTCTAGAATTACATACTAAAAATAAGAAAAATAGATATACAAAAATGTGGGGGCTCTTTTGGGTCCTCCAGTCCAATCCTCCAGGGCCGCCAGTGGCAGCAAGCCGGGAAATATGATAGTGCTGACATCATCTTCGTCAATTTCGCTCACTTGATGCGCGAAGTTAGCCACCTCTGGCGGCGGGGGTTGCTCCTCTGGGGCAATGCTACCGGCAGCCCGTCGAGCCACTCCTCCACGTCTTGACGGACGTCCCAGGGTCGTCTGCCAGGGTTTGCCATCTTGTAGTTATGCTGTGGTATATAAACACGGTTATACCCCGGGAACCTAATCCTACCAAGCTATGTCCTAGGGAACGGTGTAACGGTGCTCTTAGAAAAAATTATTACATAAAGAAAACCTAATAACTAGTTGGTCTTATTAGCAGACCCATGTTTTCCCTCGCTGCTGTCCACTCTCGGGTCTTCTTCTGCCTGCTGGAAAGGCTTCAAGTCGGCTATGTGGGCGGTGCGCCGCTCTCGTGTCCCCTCGCGTTGAAGTCGGGCTATGTTCTGTGAAAGAAAGCGGACTACCTTGTACGCACCTTCATACTTAGGTGCCAACTTGGCTCCAAAGCCATCCGTTGCCTTGGAAAGGACGTGGTGTCGTAGCAGTACCATCGTAGCCAGTGTTGGTCTCCATTCCCTTCGTCGCAAATTATAGTGGCGACTTTGCTCTGCTGGGGCGCGCTGCGCGTTTTCTCTGGCCACCAGGAACAGTTGTTCCATTTGTTTCGTCCGACTGATGGGATCACTATCGTCTTGTCCTGGGCAGGGAGTAACTTCCTTGTACAATGCCCCAGGTAATCTGGGTTCGCGTCCTTATACCAGGAAAGGTGGGCTAAATCGCGTGGTATCTGAAACGCTGCTGTTGATTGATAACGAGATCTCCGGGAGTAGGATACCCCAGGTGTGTTGTGGTCCGTCGATGTACTGGGCAATCATGGTTTTTATCGTCCTGTTAGCCCGCTCCGTTGGGTTTTGTTGGGGGCTATATGGCGCCGTGTGCTCGATCTGCATCCCGACTCGTTTACAGAACGCTTTAAACGAGCGACTAGTAAACTGGGTTCCGTTGTCACATACGAACGTCCTGGGTGTTCCGAAGTGTCCGAGGATCCTTTCCCTGAACGCCTTCTCGAGGTGTGCGGTGGTAGCCTTGCGTAGTGTGACGAGTTCGACCATTTGAAGAATAGGTCGAAGAACACCAGTAACACCGTGTTCCCCTGCTTGGATCTCGGCAATGGTCGCACGAAATCTGCGAAAGAGTCTCAAACGGCTCCTGTACTCTTCTCGTCAGCATTTTCCCGGCTGGCTTGCGTTGCTCGATTTTGAATCTCTGACAGATAGTGCATTTCTTGACGTACTGGGCTACTTCCCGGAACATCCCCGGCCAGTAGTACCTCTGGGCGACCCGCGTTGTGGTCTTCCGGATTCCTAGGTGACCGGCGGTTGGTGCGTCATGACATTCCAGCAGAATCCTCTTCCTTGCCTCCTTGCCGACGCACAGCTTCCAAGGGATGTAATCCTCTTTATCCGGTTTCAAGGTGTCTATATAGTTCTCCATTCTGCACCGTGTAATCAGGGTATTTCTCGGGTTCTTCCTTCACTTGCCTACTTCTGCGTTGTATCCATGAGTCCTTGAGGACTTCCGTTTTGACTTGGCACAGTGTTTCCATCGGCTGCCGGGAGAGTGAGTCCGCCACCACGTTCTGATTTCCTTTTCGGTAGTGTACGTCGAACTGATACTGCTGAAGTTCGAGAGCCCATCGTGCATTTCGCCCTGTTGGATTTTCTATGGTATTGAGCCGTGATTACATCGAATCTGTAACCCTCCAGATAGCAACGCAGTTTCCGAATGGCCCAAATAATCGCTAGACACTCCTTCTCGGTCGCAGAGTAGTTCTCCTCGGCCTTAATCAGGCGACGAATCACATAGGCGATGACTCGTTCCCCTTCCTCTGTTTCCTGGTTGAGAACGCCTCCCAATCCGAAGTCGCTCGCGTCGGTCTGTAGACGAATTTCCGGCTGAAGTCGGGACACGCTAAGACAGGCGCCTCGGTAAGTAATGCCTTTAATTTGTCGAACGCTTCTTGCTGCTCGTCCTTCCATTTCCAACGGTGACCCTTGCGCAGCAATTGTGATATCGGGAGTACGACGGTGGAAAAGTTCGGGACGAAACGCCTGTACCAGGAGGTTATTCCTAGGTAGCGGCGTAGCTCTTTCGGGTTAGTCGGGGGCTGTAGTTTCCGCACTGCTGCCACTTTGTCGCGATCGGTGTGTATCCCTTTTTCGCTAACGACATGACCCAGGTAGAAATGCATTTGTTGGAAGAAATGCATTTCTTCCTATTGAGGCGGAGCTTAGCCGCCCTCAACCTTCAAAAAACCTCGCGCAGGTAATTGATATGTTTCTCCACCGATGTTCCAACGACGCACGCAAAAGCGGACCATAGGACCATCTCTGGTCCTATCACCCGATCCAGAGCGCGTTGGAACGTCGCCGGGGCAGAATGTAGTCCGAACGGCATTACCTTCCACTGGAATAGACCCCTGCCGGGTACCGTAAATGCAGTACACTTGCGGCTCTGCCTAGCCATGGGTATCTGCCAGTATCCGCTCTACAGGTCCAGCGTGCTGATGAATCGCGCGTTTCGGAGTCGTTCCAAAATAGAGTTGATCCGCGGGAGGGGGTATGCATCCGGAATGGAGACCCGAGATGAAAGAAAGAAAGTGGCCTTCTGAGATGGGGGTCATTAAAAGGTGAACACATGGTGTTCTCCCAGACGGGGTGGCCGGCTGGATCCGCGACGTACGACGTGCGTTAGTTAACAGTGCTCTTTGAGTTAACAGCGCTCTTTGAGTTGCTAGCCAAAGAGAGCGAGTTAACATGCCCCTCTCCCCCGGCCACAGGGAAACAACACCGACCCGGCAACAAAATTGAGAGCCGAGGAGTTTTTAACGAAGATCGCCAACACGAACCCGGCCGAAGAGACATTTTGCCTAAGCATACAACTTTTAGTAATAAAGAGCTGCTTCTCGTTTCATATCCCGAACTGCACGGTTGTTTTTTGAAAGCTTTTCCTCCCCCGGCCACAGGATTGTAACTGTCGCAGCCGGACTACGGACAAGGGATTCACAATGCCCACTACGCTTATCGTTCTAATTCTAAAGAGGTGATGAACATGTGACGGCAGTGGTTGTGGGGATTTTAGTAGTGAGTGGTGAAATAATAAATTAAGTAAAAAGTTATTGAAACATAATGACGTCCAAGTGCAAATAAAACAAAAGAAACAAAGAAAACCAAGTTCAAATTGCTTCACAGGTGACCGTATATGTGTACATCAATCTCTGATAAAGCACCGGGATCGCTTGTGCGGGACAATTTACAACAATTATACCAACAAGTTGCTGCGTGTGATGACCGTATAAGTGTACATCAATCGCTGATAAGGCACCGGGATCATCCATACACCCCAACTCATAAAATGATACCAATTAAAAAAAGGAAAAAAAGAAAAATTTGACATCAAACTGCTGTGCGTGGTGACCGTTTGTATGTGGTTGGTATGCGTTTTGGTTATTTCACCAGAATAATAATTTCATCACTATGGTAATAATGCATCTGCCCATATTTGCATTGCGAATGGTTGTTGTAGTTGTTGGTTTGTGTTTGTTGCCGCAGCAGTAGCCCGGACGCGGAGAGTCATAAAATAAGAGAAATGCGCGTACGTCTTTACTGTGCGAATGTTTATTAGAAAAAACTAACATTAAGCAGCATTCTGTTATAAACTTAACATAACATATTCATAGCATTCAATCAGCTGACATGCATGCATTGGTAACATAAACGATGATTTTCGACACCCTTCCTCAATGCAAGCATGTTTACAAAAATTACTTCAAATTTAACAATTTCGTAAACTCAATATGCTTCTTCTTCGACAAATTCTTGGTTAGTATATCTGCGATCATATTATTTGTCGAAACGTACTGCAACATAACATGCCCTTTCTTAATGATCTGTCGCACAAAATGATATCTTATATCAATGTGCTTGCTGCGTGAATGATGTACAGGATTCTTGGCCAATTCCTGCGCACTCAGGTTGTCACCATTTATAACTGTTGGAGTTCCATCTATACCACAACCGACTTCAATGATAAGCCTGCGCATTACCAAAGCTTCCTTGCACGCCGCTGATAACGCCATGTATTCAGCCTCAGTGCTGCTAAGTGCCACGCTCCGTTGTTTCTCCGATTTCCAGCAAATCGGACCACCTGCTAAGAAATATAGGTAGCCAGTATAGGATTTTCGGTCGACCTTGTCGCCGCCCCAATCTGCGTCAACGAAACCTTCAAATGGTTTTCCACATTTCCTGTAGTGTAGCCTATACTTTACTGTTGATGCCAGATAACGCAAAACATGCTTCACGCCTGCAAGGTGCTCACTATGGGGTTCCTGATTACGTTGAGCCAATTTTGCGATCGAATGCAAAATATCTGGTCGTGTTGTAAGAGCCAGCCACATCAGCTCTCCAATCATTGATTGATACGTTGTCACGTCAATTCTTGTGCATTGAGCATTCTCGCACAAAACCTGATGCCCCTCTTCTAATGGTGTAGCTGCCGGCCTGCAGCTCCATACCGTATCGCTTCAGTAAATCCTTGATATACTGCGAACTATCAAGAGTAATAGCGCCAGTTTCTCCCTCACGTAGAATTTCCATCCCCAGAAATAGCTCCAACGGCCCTTTATCAACGCATTCAAAAGCCTTTGAAATGCTCGACATTATGTTGATCAAATCCACCTTAGATTTGCATGCTATAAGGAGATCATCAACATATACCAGGATTACCGATAAGTCACCTCTTGCCTCCTGTTTATATAGGCATGGCTCATTGTCACACGGTACAAATCCAATTTTTCGTAACACGCTATCCAGCTTATGGTTCCATTCCTCTCCTGACTGCTTCAGTCCGTATAACGCTTTCTTCAATAACAACACCTTGTCCGATTGAGTGCCTTCTGCATAGCCCTGGGGTTGCTTCATGTATACTACGTCCTTCAGATCGCTATTCAGGTATGCCGTGCATACATCCATCTGATGTAAATATAACTCCAACTCCGCTGCTAAAGCCAGAACGAAACGCATGCTCTCCAATCGACAAACCGGCGAGAACGTATCCTTATAGTTTACGCCATATTGCTGCGAACAACCTTTCGCAACCAACCGTGCTTTAAAGCGCTGTATTTGCCCAAGTGCATCTCGTTTCAGGCTAAATACCCATTTGCAGCCAATTGCCCGATGCTCCTTCGGTAATTCTGCAAGCTGCCAAGTTTGATTCATAATCAAAGACTCGTATTCCTTCGCCATCGCCTCACGCTAGTACGTTGCCTCTGGTCCTTTCATCGCCTCCTCATAGGATGATGGAACAGTTACATTCTCAGTAACCATAGCGCTGAGTAAATTACATTGCTTCTTTGGGCGACAGGGTCTACCCGTTCTTAGCAACCTTGGTCTCCCTGGACCAATACGCACAGCCTGCTTTTCCAGTACCAACTCCTCCGATGCGCTCGCGTAGGATTCGTCACTGCTACCTTGCTTGGTAGCAATCATTGTGTCAGACGCATCCGTGTCGTCATTAGATGTGATCTCATCATTGTCATCTTTCTCAACACCATTAGGCTCCATATGACACTCGTCAACTGACAATTTGTGCATCACACATTCCGCAACTGCCTGCTCCGAAAGTCCAAGCTCGTCAAAAACCACGTCTCGTTTCTCGACTACTTTCCTAAACTCTGGATCATAAAGTCGATACCCCTTGGCATTTGCCGAATATCCGACCATTCGATACTCTTTCCCCTTGGGTTTGAACTTGCTTCTGTGTTGACCTTTGTCCAGCGCCACTGCGAATGAACCAAAAACTTTTAGATGACTGATATTTGGTTTCTTACCAGTCCATGCTTCCATTGGTGTCTTTCCAATTAATGACCTAGTGGGCGAACGGTTCCGCAAATACACCGCTGTGTATATTGCCTCTGCCCATAATTCTTGACCTAGTCCTGACTGTACCAATAAGCATCTGGCCAACGTCCGATTGGCGCGTTCAGCCACACCATTTTGTTGTGGAGTATAAGCCACTGTCAACTGCCGTGCAATTCCCATTTCCTTGAAATATTCATCGAATTTCTTGTTGACATACTCTCGTCCATTATCACTTCGTACGCATTTCAGCTTTTTTGCCGTCTGCCGCTCCACTAGATTTTTGTACTCCATAAGCTTGTCAAAGACCTCATCCTTGCCCTTAAGGAAATACACATATGTCCGCCGTGACATATCGTCTATGAACGTCAGAAAATACCTGGATCCGCCAATTGATTGAGTTTCGAGTGGACCACATACATCCGTATGCACTAATTCCAGCAGTTCTTGCGCACGACTTTCGCACGCTTGCGGAAACGGCTGCACATTCACTTTACTGATCATACACGTCTTGCATGAAGTGTTCTTTGTGACATCAATCTTATCCATTCCTCGAACTAATCCTTTATTGACCATATCCATAAGACTTGCGTAATTCAAATGTCCGTACCGTTTATGCCAAAGCGACGCATCCGCGTTTACAGCTGCATAACATCTGTTATGTTTGCATTCTATCGTGTATAGACCTCCAGCTCTGTTAACTTTCAGAATACATTTTCCGTTTCGGATAATTTTTGCATTTTTTGCGTCAAAATTAACAGTGCATTTGTTTGCGACCGCATAGCTCACACTTATAAAATTCCCCTTCAGTTTGGGAACATATAAGACATTGAGTAGCTCTACTGTATACGACTCAGTTTGCAACTGCACAGTGCCTATGCCTTCTGCTTGCAAAAATCCAGCATCCGCCAAACCGATCATTTCCGTATGCTTCTCAAACTTTGTGAACATCTGCCTCTCGCAACACATATGACTCGTTGCTCCACTGTCCAAAATCCATTTGAACTTTGCAAAGCTGCTGCCATCCAATGCATTCAATAAGCTGAACTGCTGTTTCCCGCCTGTTACCGACACTGCTTTGCCATCTTCATTCTGTGAATTCGCCGCCTTGCGACAATTCGCTTTTATGTGGCCTTTTTCGCCGCACCTATAACAGACGACACTTCGTTGTTTCTTCTTTGTAGCGAGTTTCGCACATTTTTGCGTCGCAGAAAATGCCGTTGAATTTTCTGTATGCCTTTCCGTATTCTCTCTCCTCTCGCCTTCTTCCTTGAGTTTTATGCACAGAATTTCGAACGTCGGCAAACTGTCGCGCGTCTCAATGGCGACAACGAAATTCTCATACTCAACTGGCAAACTTGAAAGTAACACGATTGCCTGTAACTCGTCATTCATCGTGATTCCAACTCCAGCTTGATCGACGATCTCCCAAAAAATTCCCCCACCAACCATCCCCCCCCCCCCTATCCCCCCAACCAACCAAAACCCATCTTCTTATATTTATAAAACCCCCCCCCCCCCCCAGTCCCCCCCCCCCCTCCCACCCTCCTCCCCCCCCCCCCCCCCCCTTAAACAATTTTTATTTTTATTTATCTAACTTACAACTCCACACCACCCCACCTCATCCAACCCCATCCCAAACGAAAACACCCCAACCCCCCCCCCCCCCCCCACACCCCTAAATACCCCCCCACGCCCCACCCAAAACCCCACCCACCACCACACACCCACCCACATTCAAAAAAAAAAAACCCTAAATCTTCCTCCTCCTCCTCCACCTTCTACAACAAATACCTAATCTCCTCTTCTCTTCCCATTCTTTTTTTCTTTCTTTTTAATTATTCCACATAAAAATTTTTCCCAATTATTACAAAGCAATTTTCCAGCTGGGGTACACTCAGTCTCGCCCAGGGTCACTTTACAGAACATTTCTAAAGTGCCGAGACCTGAGACGGAGAATATGTATCCCTTTTAGGGCGGAAAAGTGATTTCCTAGGGGTCTAGGGGAAAGAGAATCGGACCACGCCTCGGTGTATACCGAGTCCTCCTGCCTTAAGAACGTGCTGCAGCGGCTGGGCCGGCTGGCTAATGGTTGGCGTCAACTGCGGGGAATCATACAAACGTTTCAGCTGGCTCGGCGCATCTACTTTCGCTGCTCAGTTGACCTTGGAGCCTGGTTATGCACCAAGGCGTCCAAGTTCACTGACTTGCGTCTGCTCCAAAAGTTCTAATAGGTATGATGTGGTTAATACCTGCTTTCATACCTAGCAGAACTTTGGCACAGTCGTAGAAGGTCGATGTACCAGCCTCACGAATGTAGTACCCCCCCCGCACTCCTGCCTCAACGTTTATGTTCGTTGTTTAATTATTAGTAAAACTCGCCATTTTTCATTCTTGTTTTCTTTTTATTTTTATTTAACAGTTTCCCTACCTACGTAGCCTGCTCTGTTCTTTGCTTTCTCTAGCTTAGTTTCCCTGCCTGCTAACTATTCGCTCACCCTTTTTGGTAGTATCTGTCTGTCCTATGTCCAACGACGGTTTTCTTCTCTGTGGCAGTGTTTTTATACTTGTTGTTCTTCGGCAGTTCGGCAGTTCTTTGGTAGCTGCGTGTTGTTGTTTCTGTTGTTCCTCTGTTGACACTTGCGGATCCTGGACGGCTGCGTTCTTGTTGTTTTTGCTTCTGTGTTGACACTTAACCGGATTTTTGCACTCAAGTTTGTCGAGGAGACACGCACGTTCGCTCGCTGCACTAGTTATCTCGGAACTGTCCTTCTTCCTTCTCATGCCAGCTTTCACCTCCTCCGCAGTCGACGTCGCCCGGCTTAGATTTGCCCGTGTTTGGTTAGGTGTGCAAATTTTCTCTCACGGTGTATCTAGTTCGCACGTGTAGGTGTGTGTGTGTTACGTTTTGTTCTTGGTGCGCTCCCGTGTCGTTCGCCGCTCATTTGTAGTTTTCCGGTGTGCAGATTTTTCCCTCCGGGTGTATTCTAGTTTGCGCTTGCGCTCTTAGCTGTTGTGTTGCGCTTGCGTTCTCTGGCTGCGCTTGTTTGTATGTGTCGCTGTCGCTTGCTTTCGCTTTGTTGTGTTCGTGTTCTCTTTGCGCTGCGCGGCTGTTCTTCGTTGTACGTTTTCTTTGTTTCGTTTTTGCGTTCGCTCTCTTTGCGCTCGCCCGGCTGGCCCTTGCTTCGTATGTACGTTCTTTCTTGTGTGCGTGGTCATCGTTCTCTTTTGCGTTCGCTCTCTTTGCGCTCGCCCGGCTTGCCCTTGCTTTCTCGTGTGCGTGGTCATCGTTCTCTTTGGTGTTCGCTCGGCTTGCATTTGCTTCGTGTGTGTGTTCTTGTGGTCGTTGCTTTCGTTTGCTCTGTGCGTGGGCGTTGATTGCGTTCGGGTGAATGACCGTCTCTCTGTTGTCGGAAGAATGATCGTGCACTTTACTGATGTGCGCTCTCCTTGAGCTTATGTGCGCTCTCCTTGAGCTACCCTATAATCTACACTAATTGGCTATGGTCTATGACCGACTTCACTTGTACTTAATAATTACTGCCTCCGTGGCGATTGCTAAACTAAAAAAAAGGGACCTTCGTGGTACTACTTAAAAATAAATAACAACAATAGAAAATAAAACAAATAAATTGGAGGGCTCACAATATGAGTCCTCACACCCCCCCCTTACTTTGGTGAAAAAGGACTGATACTAGCCCCCCTCGGCCGATGACTACGCGGAAAGCGATGCCTTCTACCTTCAGCACGAATCTGTGGTGTCGGTTAGGGTTATGGTGTTGCCTGGCCTTAATTTGCTCCTCCAGTAAAGCAGGGAGGCGTCGCCCTGGCGTATGGACTCTCCATGACCGCGGTGCTTCTACCCAGTCGTCCTCCGGGTGCGAATATGCTGCGCGTGATGCTATCGACGTCTATGGAGGGACCCAGCATTTCTTCTAGCTCCTGCATACTAAAATGCAGGACCTCCTCCCAGCCCTCTGGCAGCGTCTGGTGGTCCAGGACCTCCTGAGTATCGATATCTGCTGCCTTCCCTGGATCACTCCATTTTAGGGCTCTGCCGGGGCGTGTGGATGAGATGCCTTCTTCATTTCCTATGACGGCGCTCGCCATTTGGATGGCCGGGGGGTGTGTGTGTGGTGGATGAGACCTCCGGGACTGATACTGGGCGGACGCCGGGGAAGATTTCCGTGCTAATGTCATCGTCATCGATTGCCACTTCGGGTTCGTTAGGTGGAAGGTCTATGTTTTCTTCCTCCTGGAGGTGCATCGGCATATCGTTGAGCCATAGCTCCACGTCTCGTCGACGGAGTTGGCGGCGATTTGGATTGGGCATTTGTTGTGCTTATGGCTGTGAGAAATAAACATGGTTATTACTCGGAATTACTGCCCTATCTGGCTACGCCCTATGGAACAGTGCTACGTTTTGAGACTCGATCTTACGTGCTATGACATTGGTACTTAATTCTACTTTATAATTAACCTATTCGTCTCCCTCGTTAATGTTGGTTTCGGGATCCACGTGGAAAGGTTTGAGGTCCGCAATGTGTGCGGAGCGTCTTTCCTGGCCTCCTTCTCGCTGTAGACGGACGATATTTGCTCGAGATAAAACTCATCACTTTATAGGGCCCCTCGTATTTCGGCGCGAGTTTTGCGGCGAAGCCTTCTGCGGCCTTAGAAAGGACGTGTTGTTTCAGGAGGACCAACATGCCTATCCTGGGCCGCCATTCACGGCGTCGGAGGTTGTGGTGACGACTCTGCTCCGCGGATGCCCGAGTTGCGTTTTCCTTGGCGACCTGGAATATTTGCTGAAGCTGCTTCGCCCTCAGTTCTGGGTTTTTCAGGTTTTTGATTGGTATCTCCTGTCACCTCATCGTAGAGTGCTCCCGGTAGTCGCGGTTCTCGTCCCATGACGAGAAATGCTGGGCTGAAACCCGTTGTATCCGAGACGCTGCTGTTGACGGCGAGCGTTATTTCTGGCAATAACAGGTCCCAAGTGCTCTGTGGGCCGTCGATGAACTGTCCGATCATTGTTTTTATGGTTCGGTTTGCGCGCTCTGTGGGATTCTGTTGGGGGCTATATGGCGCGGTATGTTCCAGCTTCATTCCGGCCCTCTTGCAGAATGCGGTGAACGAACGGCTGGTAAATTGGGTGCCATTGTCGCACACAAACGTTCGCGGCGTCCCGAACCGGCTGAGAATCCGCTCTCGTAGGGCTTTTTCCAGAGTCGGTGCTGTAGCCTTCCGTAGGGGTACCAGTTCAATCCATTTAGAGAACAAGTCGAAGAACACCAGGAGGATGGTGTTCCCTTGTTTTGATCTCGGGAGTGGCCCTACAAAATCGGCACAGAGTATGTCGAAGGGCTCCTGGGCCCGCCGAGTCAGCATTTTGCCGGGCGGTTTCCTCTGCTCCACTTTGTATTTTTGACACTGGACACAATTCCGTACGTGTCGCGCAACATCTCGGAACATCCCGGGCCAGTAGTAACGTTGTGCTACCCGCGTCGTGGTCTTCCGGATCCCAAGGTGTCCAGCTGTGGGTGCGTCGTGGCATTCCTGGAGGACTCGTTGTCGTAGGGTCGTACCCACGCATAACTTCCAGGGAATATATTCTTCGTCTTCCGGTTTTAGTCCCAAGTGTCGGTACAGCTCCCCATCGTGTATGGCGTAATCCGGATACTTCTCTGGCTCTTCCTCGACTTGTTGATGCCGACGTTGCAGCCAGGCGCAGGTGGGCGTTTCTTCTTTCATTTGACATAGGGTCTCCAAAGGTTGCCGCGACAGCGCATCCGCGACGACATTATATTTCCCTTTCCGATATTGTATGTCGAATTGGTACTGCTGGAGTTCCAACGCCCATCGTGCGATTCGGCCAGTCGGGTTTTCGATGGTGTTGAGCCATTTTAGTGCTAGATGGTCGGTGACGACCGTGAACTGATATCCTTCCAGGTAACAGCGTAGTTTGCGGATGGCCCAAATGATCGCCAGGCACTCCTTCTCAGTCGCTGAATAATTTTCTTCGGCCGCGATGAGTCTGCGACTGACGTAAGCGATGACTCGTTCGCCTTCTTCGGTTTCCTGCGTGAGGACTCCCCCTAAGCCGTAGTCGCTTGCGTCGGTTTGTAGCGCAAATTTCTGGCTGAAGTCGGGGCACGCTAGAACGGGTGCTTCTGTCAAGCGCTGTTTGAGCGTGTCAAACGCCTTCTGCTGCTCTTGTTTCCATTCCCAGCGGCGGCCTTTTCGTAGCAATTGAGACATCGGTTGTACGACCGTGGCGAAGTTAGGCACGAATCGGCGGTACCATGAGGCGATTCCGAGACATCGGCGCAGCTCCTTTACGCAGGTTGGGGGTTGTAATTTCTGGACCGCGGCGACCTTTTCTGGGTCTGTGTGGATCCCCTCCTCGCTGATGACGTGTCCTAAAAACACCAACTTGCGTTGGAAGAAGTGACACTTCTTCCGATTCAGCTTCAGGTTGGCCATTCGCAGCCTCCTGAATACCTCCCGAAGGTTTTCCTGGTGTTCCTCCCGCGATTTCCCGATGACTATTATGTCGTCGAGGTACGCGAAAGCATGGGGCTCCATATCCGGGCCGATCACCTGGTCCAATGCCCGTTGGAATGTTGCAGGGGCTGAGTGTAGGCCAAATGGCATCACCTTCCACTGGAAAAGTCCTCGTCCGGGTACCGTGAATGCGGTACATTCACGGCTTTGTTTGGCCATGGGTATTTGCCAATACCCGCTCTTGAGGTCCAGCGTGCTGATGAATCGGGCTTCCCGTAGTCGTTCCAAAATAGAATTTATCCTAGGCAGGGGATAGGCGTCCGGAATAGACCGGGCGTTCAGTTGCCGGAAGTCGACGCACATCCGCGTTTCTCCAGTCTTCTTGCCTACCAGGACGATAGGCGCGCTGTGTGGACTCTTGGAAGGCTCAATGTGACCGTCTCGGAGGAGCTCGTCTATTTGGGCGTTGATTATTTTGAGCATTGCCGGGTTTTTCGGATAGTACCGTTGCTTAATGGGGCGCTCATCCTTCATCACTATCACATGTTCTGTGATATTTGATACTCCCGACAAACGCTCAAACAGCGCGAGCTCCGTCTCGAGAAATTTTTCCACTTCGGGGTCCAGTGTGGTGTTCTCTTCGCTGACGTATGGCTCCGTTTCTTCTGGTGTCGTGGTTTCCAGGATTGAATGGATAGCTGCGGCCCCGTTTCGCTGTTGATCACCGTTCGTGAACTGGTTGCCGGAACGGGTTCCTTCGTATTGCTTGGTCATCTTTTGGTCCTAGGACTTTCGTACTGACGTAGTCTCCGTGGTCCTTGTTCTTCGTGCGTCGTGCTTTCCCTTTGTCGGACTCCTGGGTGTCCTTGCCATGATCCTTGTGCTGTGTTTTACGTTTGTCCTGCGCTGGTGCATTCTTGTCGTGTTCCGATGTCTTCTTGCCATGATCCTTGTTCTCCTTTTGCTGTGTTTTGCCCTTGTCGTGTTCCGGTGTCTTCTTGCCATGATCCTTGTTTCTTTTGCTGTGTTTTGCCCTTGTCGTGTTCCGGTGTCTCCTTGCCATGATCCTTGTTCCCTTTTGCTGTGTTTTTGCCCTTGTCGTGTTCCGGTGTCTCCTTGCCATGATCCTTGTTCGCCTTTTGCTGTGTTTTGCCTTTGTCGTGTTCCGGTGTCTTTTTCTGGTCGCTGTTCTGGTTTCCTTTGCGTTGTTGGTTCCCTTTTCCTTTTTGAGTTGGGGACCCAATCGCAGCTCTGCTCCTCCGCAGGTCAATGTTGCGCCAACAGCTCCTAGGAAATCCAGGCCTAGGAGGACATCGTCCAGCACGATTGGTAAGACGAGCATTTGCACCTGAGTGCACGTCCTGCCTAATTGGACATCTGCCCATAGTGCCTGGGTAAGTTCCTTTCGGGTTCCATCCGCCAGGGATACCGTGGTCTTTACCTCGCATTTGTTGGTGTCGGTACGGATCTTTTGTGCCAGCCGTTCCCCGATGAAGCTCCTTGTGGCCCCTGTGTCGAGAGTGGCAAGGACCAGATATCCTTCGATGATGACCCTCGCACTGATACGGCCGTCGCGCAATTGTAGAATTTCCTTTACTGCCGGACTTGTGGTGATACCCCCACTGAGTCTGGGTTCAGTGAGGGTCCCCGCCCGTTTCCCGGCATCGGAGTCCTGCAGCAGTCGATGGTCCTGGTCCCTTGTTTCCCGCATGTCCAACAGTGCAGCACGCGTTGTCCACGGCATTCCCTAGCGAAGTGCCCGGCTACTCCGCAGTTTCGGCAAGCTTCCCGAGTGTTAATCCGGTGTGGTTCCCCTGGTGCGGTGTTTATTGTCGTTGTTGGTGCCTCTGGGTTCGGCGAAGGTTTGTTGATCGTCGGTGTCCACGTAGTTCCCTTTGATTCCGCTAATCTGACTGGCGTTGACTCTGGATACGAGCTCCATTGCCGCCGGCTCCGTTCTCGTTCTCTGGTCACCTCGTAGTTGGTGGCGAGGGCTGTGAGGTCCCTTAGTGTTTTGATGTCGGTCCTTCTCACGAACAGCTGGTATTCCGGCAGCATATTCTCGTATGCTCTCTCCAGTTCCTGGGCCTCTGTAAATCCAGCTTGACGCATCATCAGGCGGATCTCTAAGAGGTACATTTTAAACGCCTCGTTTGTCCGCTGATAGCGTATCCGGATTTCATCTTCCAGCCGTTGGAAGTATCTAGGCGGTAAAAAGAAATCCAAGAATTCTGCTCGGAAGACCTTCCAGGTTTCGCCTTGCAGTCCGCTCGTTCGGAACCAATCCTCGGCTGTTCCTCCTAGCAGCTCGGGAATCGCTTGGGGCATGTGTTCTGTATTGATCCGGTACGATGCCGCCCGCTCCTCCAGACGCTCGATAAATCGCAGCGGGTCCGAGGTGCCGTCGAAAGTGATTCCCCACCTTCGCATGCGATCCGCCGTTTGTGCGAAAGTGGATCCTTCCTGCTGTTGATCCTGCTGTTGCACTGCTGCTGGCTCCCTGGTAGCGTGTGACCCTTGTTGTGGGGACCTGCAAAGTCTGCTTCCCTGGCACATGTTTTTCCTCTTCCATTGTACGGCTGGGTGTCTTCTGGTCCGTTTCGGGATGGGATATTGGGGTGTTGGTATTGCTCCCGATTGGTCGACGATCCGGGCTGGGGCTGGTGCCGTACTGTGCCTCCAGTGATTCGAGGCGGTGGATTGTGGCCGGCGAGTGGTCCTTTTTGCCAATGAAGGCAGCCATTCGTGCTCGCAGCTCTTCGACGGTACCTTCCCGCTCGAAACCGAATTCGTCGGCGAAATTCTCCAGTTCGTTCTTCCTCCTGAAAGACACCCATCGTACGCCTACCATGGTTTATGTTTTTTGTAGTTATCCTTGATAGCTGTATCCTGTGCGTGTATCCTTATTGATGGTTGTGCCTCGTTGTAAGTTGTACTTCTCTTGTTCGTTGTATCCTTGTCCTTGTGTATCTCTGCTCGTTGTATCCTTGTTTCGTTGTATCCTTTGTTGCTTGCTGATGGTCGTGCCTCTATGAATGTTGTACCTTGTTCGTTGTATCCTTGCTCGTTGTATCTCTGCTCGTTGTATCCTTGTTGCCTGCTGATGGTCGTGCCTCTATGATCGTTGTACCTTGTTCGTTGTATCCTTGCTCGTTGTATCTCTGCTCGTTGTATCCTTGTTGCCTGCTGATGGTCGTGCCTCTCTGATCGTTTGTTCCTTGTTCCTTGTATCCTTGCTCGTTGTATCTCTGCTCGTTGTATCCTTGTTGCCTGCTGATGGTCGTGCCTCTCTGATCGTTGTACCTTGTTCGTTGTATCCTTGCTCGTTGTATCTCTGCTCGTTGTATCCTTGTTGCCTGCTGATGGTCGTGCCTCTCTGATCGTTGTATCCTTGCTCGTTGTGTTCCTTGCTCGTGGTATCTCTGCTCGTTGTATCCTTGTTGCCTGCTGATGGTCGTGCCTCTATGAAATGTTGTACCTTGTTTCCTTGTTCGTTAAATCCTTGTTCGTTGTATCCTTGTTCGTTGAATCCTTGTTCGTTGTATCCTTGTTCGTTGAATCCTTGTTCGTTGTATCCTTGTTGCTTGCTCTTGTCGCGAAACACTTTGTTAAACTTTTAAAGCTCACTGGAGATGTTCACTCGACTGAAACCGGAGACTGAGTGCCTTCTCTGCGCCGGATGCCGGCCTTATATACCCTGGCCGAGCGCACCGAACCGTTATGCTCGGCTTCGGGTCCCGTTAAAGGTTCTTCGGGCGACCCGAAAGCACGAGTCTCGTAGACCACCGTTACGCCCCTTTGTTGTTGTTGTTCTCAGGGCGAGAACGACGATCCGCGCTGTCCTGTTGCGTCCGACTCCTTTGCGTCACCCTAACCAACTCCTTGACCATCCTTTTTGTGCTCGATTGTCCTGTGTTCTTCCTGTGTTTTTCCCACGTTACCCTGACCCTCTGTGTAGGCCCTATCCTTCTGTAAAAACTATCGTCGGTTTGTACCGACGCTCTGACTCACTTTTCGCGCTCCTGTAGTGGTTCTTTAGGCCACCAAGGACACAATTCCCCCTCTCGTCTCAGAGTCCCTGCTCGGGCGCCATCTGTAAGGAAGCTTTTTTATGCTGGGGTACACTCAGTCTCGCCCAGGGCTACTTTACAGAACATTTATAAAGTGCCGAGACCTGAGACGGAGAATATGTATCCCTCTTTAGGGCGGAAAAGTGATTTCCTAGGATTCTAGGGGAAAGGAAATCGGACCATACCTCGGTGTATACCGAGTCCTTTTGTCTTAATAACCTACTACAGCGGCTGGGCCGGCTGGCTAATGGTTGGCGCCAATGCGGGGAGTAATGCAACGCTTCAGCTGGCACCTCGCATCTACTTTCGCTGCTCAGTTGACCTTGGAGCCTGGTTATACACCTAGGCGTCCAAGTTCACTGACTTGCGTCTGCTCCAAAGTTCCAATAGGTATGATGTGGTTAATCCCTGCTTTCATACCTAGCGGAACTTTGGCACAGTTGTAGAGTGTCGGTGCATCAGCCTCACGAATGTAGTACCCCCCCCGCACTCTTGCCTCAGTGCTTATATTTAGGCGTAGTTTATTTATTGTAAAACTCGCCATATTTCTTCTTCTTTTTTTTTTTTTTTTTATTTAACAATTTCCCTACCTACACCGTAGCCTGCTCTGTTCTTTGTTTTTTTTTTCTTATTTCTTTTAGTTTCCCTGCCTACTAGTTGTTCGCTCACCCCTTTTGGTAGTATCGGTCTGTCTTGGTCCAGCGGCGGTTCTTTCTGTGGCAGCGGTTTTTATTTGTTGTTCTTCGGCAGTTCGGCGTTCTTTGGTAGCTGCGTGTTGTTGTTTTTGTTGTTCCTCTGTTGACACTTGCGGATCCTGGACGGCTGCGTTCTTGTTGTTTTTGCTTCCTGCGTTGACACTTAACGCGGATTTTTGCACTCAAGTTTGTCGGGCACGCACGTTCGCACGCTTCACTGGTTTTCTCGGAACTGTCCTTCTTCCTTCTAATGCCAGCTTTCACCTCCTCTGCAGTCGACGTCGCTCGGCTTAGATTTGCCCGTGTTTTGTTGGTTGTGCAAATTTTCTCTCACGGTGTATTTAGTTCCCATGTGTATGTGTGTGCGTGTTAAGCTCTGCTCTTGCTGCGCTCTCGTGTCGTTCGCCGCTCAGTTGTAGTTTGCCGGTGTGCACTTTTTTTTCCCTCCGGGTGTATTCTAGTTTGCGCTTGCGCTCTTAGCTGTTGTGTTGCGCTTGCGTTCTCTGGCTGCGCTTGTTTGTATGTGTCGCCGTCGCTTGCGCTCGCTCTATGTGTGGGTGTGTTCTCTTCGCTGCGCGGCCGTCTTTTACGTTTGCTTTGTTCGTGTTCGCTCTCTTTGCGCTCGCCCGGCTGGCCCTTGCTTCGTATGTACGTTCTTTCTTGTGTGCGTGGTCATCGTTCTCTTTTGCGTTCGCTCTCTTTGCGCTCGCCCGGCTTGCCTTGCTCCTTGCTTTTCTCGTGTGCGTGGTCATCGTTCTCTTTTTGGTGTTCGCTCGGCTTGCATTTGCTTCGTGTGGTGTGTTCTTGTGGTCGTTGCTTTCGTTTGCTCTGTGCGTGGGCGTTGATTGCGTTCGGGTGAATGACCGTCTCTCTGTTGTCGGAAGAATGATCGTGCACTTTACTGATGTGCGCTCTCCTTGAACTTATGCGCGCTCTCCTTGAGCTACCCTATAATCTACACTAATTGGCTATGGTCTATGACCGACTTCACTTGTACTTAATAATTACTGCCTCCGTGGCGATTGCTTAACTAAAAAAAAGGGACCTTCGTGGTACTACTTAAAAAATAAATAACAACAATAGAAAATAAAATAAATAAATTGGAGGGCTCAAAAAATGGGTCCCCCCCCCCCCACATAAACACTCTTAAGTTCATAACACCTCCATCTAGGCTAGGACGAAACCTGGGCCCATAACCTATTGGTTTGTGTTTGTTGCCGCAGCAGTAGCCCGGACGCGGAGAGTCATAAAAATAAGAGAAATGCGCGTACGTCTTTACTGTGCGAATGTTTATTAGAAAGAACTAACATTAAGCAGCATTCCGTTAAATAAACTTAACATAACATATTCATACCATTCAATCAGCTGACATGCATGCATTGGTAACATAAACGATGATTTTCGACAGTAGTTCTGTAGTTCTGAGAACAACTGTTTTGCGCGGCGATAGGCAGGCGCCGCTGTCGCTGACTGCGAGTTGTTATACAAAAAACAAGTAGTGAATATATACATCAGTCGCAGCCAAGGCAACGGGATCCTCCGCACAGTGATTTAAAATAAATAAATGTGAGTTGTGTGATTAA
Organism: Zaprionus taronus; assembly: GCA_018901805.1. Lineage (NCBI taxonomy): Eukaryota > Metazoa > Arthropoda > Insecta > Diptera > Drosophilidae > Zaprionus > Zaprionus taronus. Next base: position 30,087 of record JAEIFH010000377.1, read on the forward strand.
CGATAGAATATGTGTACAACAATCGCTGTTAAGGCACCGGGATCGTTTTCATTTATCAATTTACATGAACGCAAATTTATTTTACAAATAAAAAAAAATAATAAAACCTGGACAATTATTATTCATAACAATAAAATAATAAATAAAAAATAAATATATACACAGTGATACAGTTTCCTTCGGCAAATCAAGTAACGTCAACGAAGCCAATCGACTTGAAAATTATTACATTTAAATTAAAATTAAGTAAAATTAAGATTAAAAATATACAAAAAATTTTAAAATTAATTAAGATTATAAATTTATTAAATTTAGTCTGGGGAAAATAAAGCAAGAATTAACGATCCAACATTTGCTGCAAAGGATTGGGGAAAACCCAGTAAAACCCAATCAGATCGGTGGATTAATGTTAGTTATTAGGATGAGAAGTTAATTCATTAAGGATAGATAATTTAACAGAGTGGAGGGAGGACTCTGAGTTGAAAACTCTAAACAGTCTTTTGTAATCAGCACATAGAACTCGGAAAGGGTAATGCAAGCTGTAATTATTAGGACAAAAGGATAAGAAAGTGGCCTAAAACGAGTAACTCCAGAAGGAATACAGAAATTGATTAGGTTAAGTAGAGTGGGGGAATCTATATCGTACCTTATTAGTTTTACGATAAACATAACACCTAACATAATACGACGGTTAGTTAAAGAAGGTAGGTTAATTAGAAGGAGTCTACAAGAATATGGTGATAAGTCTACACCCGAAACCCAATTAAGACTACGCAAGGCAAAGAGTAGGAACTGCTTTTGAACAGACTCAATTCTATCTTGATGAATATGGTATTGCAGCGACCACACGCAAGACCCATATTCAAGAACTGGACGAACAAGAGAACTATAAAGCAACTTAGTCGTATAAGGATCCTCGAATTCTTTGGCCCATCTTTTGAGTCGAAATGCCTTATTGACATGCAAGCTGTAATTATTAGGACAAAAGGCTAAAGAAAGTGGCCTAAAATTACGAGTAACTCTAGAAGGAATACAGAAATTGATTTGGTTAAATAGAGTGGGGGAATCTATATCGTACCTTAGTAGTTTTACGATAAACATAACACCTAACATAATAGAAGGTAGGTTAATTAGAAGGAGTCTACCAGAATATGGTGGTAAGTCTACACCCGAAACCCAATTAAGACTACGCAAGGCAAAGAGTAGGAACTGCTTTTGAACAGACTCAATTCTATCTTGATGAATATGGTATTGCAGCGACCACACGCAAGACCCATATTCAAGAACTGGACGAACAAGAGAAGTATAAAGCAACTTAGTCGTATAAGGATCCTCGAATTCTTTGGCGCATCTTTTGATGAACCCAAGTAGTCGAAATGCCTTATTGACAATTTGTGTTATGTGACGATCAAATTTCAATTTATGGTCAAAGAGGATACCTAAATCCATTACTTCAGATATTCTTAAGAGTGGGGTATAGACCACATCAGTTTGCATTTTGTTCCGAAATCCTAAATTAATGTGAGAGGAAAATTCTAAAAGATTAGAAGCTGTGGATCTTGCCTTAATAAACCCATGTTGACACGGTGAAATTATAGATTTACACATAAAAGTTAACTGAGCCGTAAAATTTTTTTCAAAAATTTTAGGAATAGCGGCCAATTTGGAAATACACCTATAGTTCTTCACATCATGGTTAGAACCACTTTTGTGAAGAGGAATGGAAAAAGAGTTTTTCCAAATAGGTGGGAAATAACTATTTCCTAGTGACAAGTCAAGCAGCTTATGAATTGGTTTAAGAATTGAATCAGCGCAATATCTAAGCACACATGCTGGAACTCCGTCAGGGCCAGGAGAGAAAACGGGTTTTATCGATTTAAGATCACTAAGTAAAGACGTTTCATCAATAGAAGGACAGAGGAAAGTGTTAAAATTTTGTATAATAGAAGGGTATGGATGTAATGGGAAACTATTAGGTTCAGTTGAATAAGTTGATTGAAAAAAGTCTGCAAACAAATCGGCGACAGCGTGATCATCAGTTGCTTCCTTATTTTCATATGATAGAACAGAAGGAAATCTACTTGATTTACGTTTTGAGTTGACAAAGTTATAAAATTGCTTTGGGTCCTGAGCAAACTGCAAGCGGCAGCGACACAAATACTTTTTATAACAATTAGCATTTAGAGCAATAAAGTCTGCTCTTGCAGCAATATAACGCGTAAAATCAGAAGGATTACAAGTAATTTTAAATTTTTTAAAATACCGGGATTTCAAATTTTTCAACCTTACTAGCTCACGTGAAAACCAAGGAGGCCTGTTGGACTTTACAGGAAAAGTAACAGGAACACATTGATCAAAAAATGAGTTCATAGAGGAATAAAAAATACAAACGCTACAGTCAGGAGCTGACTGTATAAGGCCATGGATTATCATAGTATACCGTAAATTTCATTACAGTTGTTTCTTCTTGATTTTAATTTTTTTGACTGTAACTTTTCTTTTAGTTTATTAGAATAAAAAAAATAAAAAAACAAAATAAGAAATAATTAATAAACGAAAATTCGCACCCGCCTCAACCGGGAGTTGAACGCACGCACTCTCGCGCAGCCGTCCGCCACTCTAACCACTCGGCCATTGCCTCATTTCTTCGCGCATCGGCAAAGCTGCATTGTGAACCAATTCTGTTCCCATACAATGCAAATAAAAAGTTTAATAAAATGCTGTGTGTCTGACGCTAGATTTGAACTTCGGTATGCTTGCGTAAATTAGGTCTGCCTAATTATTATATACATGTATGTTCAAAGTGAGTTTAATTCGTATCATATCTCACTTATTTATAGTCCGATTTTAATGAAATTTTCACATAACGCCCGTGGCAAGGTATTTGTCATGTATGATATATAACTTTGGTTGTTGAGTTAATATTGTAGGTTTTAAGTAGTTATTTCTGATTTACAGAGGCGGGAAGGGGCGTGTCCAAATTTTAAAAAAACTTTGAGACACTGCAATATATATGTATGTTGTCACAAAATTTGATGACTCTAGCTCTTATAGTTTCTGAGATCCAGGTGTTCATACAGACAGACGGACAGACGGACAGACGGACAGACGGACAGACGGACAGACGGACAGACGGACAGACGGACAGACAGACATGGCTCAATCGACTCGGCTACTGATACTGATTCAGAATATATATAGTTTATGGGGTCGGAGATGCCTCCTTCTGCCTGTTACGCACATTTCCGTTCCGACAAACACAATAGACCATGAATTTTTTTAAAATCCATGGCCTAAAAATGAAATGCATGTATTTATATAAGAGCATGAATAAAAAGATGACCAATCATGTTCCAAAATTAAATAATTCAATTTTTCAAAATCGGTCTTACGGAAACAACGTGATTTTAGTTTAGGGGAAACAGTTGCAGTTTGCGTAGAAATAGGCAAAGTTAGAACCAGGTCTAATGTAGGATGATAAGATAGGTGGTGTACACCACCTCCAGTCTGTGATAAACGATCACATCTGAAGGTGGTGTACTTATTGGGAAAAAATTGAACTGTTATCTACATCAGGTTTTAACCAGGTTTCAGTAAATATTAGTATTTGATGATCAAAAGATACACTATTCATAAACAAATTAAATAGCTTAGAGTTTAGGCCTCTAACGTTTTGATAGGCAAAATGAAGATAGGAAAAATCTACTGGTTTTTTGATGTACCATTAGAAGAAGAAGAGGCACTAGAAATTGTAGGAAGCTGTACCGCAGCTCTACTTTTTTGTTTAGGAGAATATTCTTTTACAATTAAGTCTGGCGGCCAGAAGGTTGCGCTGCAGACAGATTGAAACTTGTCTGCAGGAATACTTATTTTAAAAGATGCAATATCTCGCATGTAGTTAAATTTAAATTTTTCAACAATAATACTAGGTACAGAGATTTTAGAATTAATAAATGATTGCACATCTTCAACAGAAGTATCAGGTGCAAGGCGAGAAACGAAAACTTGTTTCTTAGGCTTAACCGCGACAAACGATTTTACATTTGAGACGTTGGCAGCGTTGTCTTCCAAAGAATTTTTGCGATACAATAAACACTAGTTTACCAGTTACTTATATATCAATTTGTTAGCACAAAGTTATTACACAGTGGGAAAAAATTCGATTTTTTTTGGCATTTTTACAATTTTAAAGTGAATCACAAATCAGAAATTTAAATCACCAGAAATTTAGTACAAAACGTTAAATAACAGGAGCAAAAGCTAAACACAGCTGATCACCAAGAAAGTTAGTAGTCAACTGTCGTTAGTAGCTATGCCGGTGATAGCGTGCAGAAGCTATTGACGTGCAACTAGTGGCCGCCTCCGCTTCTCGGTTGACCTCGGAGCCGGGTATCGACCACCAACTACCGAGATCACCGACTTGCGGCTGTTCCAGAGATTCCACTGTATGCGCTGGGTATTGACCTTCTGGCGCACCAGCGGAACTCTGGAACAGTTGAACCACGCAGTCGCACGTGTTCGCCTCTGCATGCGCACACTCACACACATGCACGTGTACGCCCGTTCGCAGCAGTCACGTCCCTTTGCCCAACTGCATGCAACACGACCTTTTTGTCTTTATATTTTCATTTATTGTTTTCTTAATCTTCCTGACCTTGCCCTACCTATGCACCGTTACACTATCTTGCCCGAAAACGGGCCCTGCCTATCAAGTAGGCCAACAAGTGGCTCGCTCACCTTATTCCACGCGTCCTTTGTTATATCCTCCGGATCCTCTTCTCTCCTCCTCGTGGGATTTGTCCAAACACTTGTCACTTGTTCTTTTGTCGCGACTGTTTCTGCGCCCGTTTAGTTTTCTCCGTCACTGCTTTCCTTTTTGTCGCGACTTTTGCGCCCGTCAGATTCTAGCGTCATTAATTATTGTCCACGCGCCAAAAATGTACCCAGCCTCCAAATGCCGGGTTTAGATTTTGGGCAGCGCAGTCGCAGAGCTTAAGCCGACCACACACTTTGCGGCGACGCAAGTGCATCATAGCTTCCTGCCCGCTCCGCTACCCGCTGTCCTGGCTCTCGTGCGTTCGGCTCGGGTTCTGCTGCAGGTGCAACGCTCTCTCGATGTTCGGCTACGGCTGTCCCTCTCTTTCGGCTGCTGCACTGCTGCGGTTGCAGTGCCCTCTCTTTGCAGGTGTTCTGTCGCGCTCCTTCAGCTGTTGTTCTGCTCTGCTCTCTCTGCCTGCGTTCTGCTGCGTTCCCTCTACTGGCGAGATGCGCTCTCTCGGCTTTGTTCTGCCGCCCTCTCCATGCTGGTGTTCTGCTGCGCTCTTTCTGCTGGTGTTCTGCTATTGCGCGGAAGGTTCGGGCCTATATCCTGTATAAGCCCGACTCTCTGCGGTCGTTTCGACTAACCCGTAACTTAAACACAACGTAGAAACACCGGAAAGCCCGTCCAACTTGGTGAGTTCCTCCTCCAAGAACGCCGCGATTCGTGGCGACGGGTGTTCCTCGAGCAGGGTGCGCACGGTGGCGAGCGCTGTTCGTGGATGAGTCGGCTCTTCCTGCTTGCTGGCCTTGTCTTCTGACTTTTCTCTCTTCCGAAACGTGTTCCTCCGTACTGCCTCGTCATCCTTTGCCCCCAGCAGGTCCTTGTAGTTGGTGTCAGCCGCACGGTTGCCGGCTGCATCACGATGTTCCATTTCCTTGTCCTGGTGACTGATGACAGCCGCGCAGTTGCCGGCTGCATCACGATGATCCTTGTCCTTATCCTTGTGACTGATGCCAGCCGCGCGGTTGCCGGCTGCATCACGATGTTCCATTTCATTGTCCTGGTGACTGATGCCAGCCGCGCGGTTGCCGGCTGCATCACGATGTTCCATTTCCTTGTCCTGGTGACTGATGCCAGCCGCGCAGTTGCCGGCTGCATCACGATGATCCTTGTCCTTATCCTTATGACTGACGCGCGGTTGCCGGCTGCATCACGATGTTCCATTTCCTTGTCCTTGTGGATGATGTCAGCCGCGCGGTTGCCGGCTGCATCACGATGATCCTTGTCCTTGTGGATGATGTCAGACGCGCGGTTGCCGGCTGCATCCCGATGATCCTTATCCTTGTGGTTGTCTGCTCCGGTAGCTCGGGTTCCTAGGTGGAGAATCGCTCCTCCACAGACCAGGGTCGCGCCAATGGCCCCAAGGAAATCCAGCCCAAGCACCACGTCGTCCAGTACAACTGGTAGTATCAACATTTGCACCAGTGTGCACGTTGCTCCCAATTGTACGTCCACCCATTTCGCCCGCGTGAGTTCCTTACGTGTGCCGTCTGGCAGCGCGACCACTGTCTTCACTTGGCATTGATTCCCTGGGTTCCCGATCTTCTGCGCCAGCCGCTCTCCGATGAAGCTCCTCGTCGCCCCCGTGTCGACGGTGGCCCACATCACGTATCCCTCGATGATAACTCGGGCCGAGATGCGTCCGCCAAACATTCGTAGCACGCCTGCTACTTCCTGATGTTTGAGGTCGCTGCCCCCACTGCTTCTGTTTCAGTGAGGGCGGTTGCCCGTTTCCCGAAGACTGGGTATGGCAGCAGTCCACCGTGCGTACTCCCCTTCTCCCACAGGTCCAGCAAAAGAGGATTCGCTGCCCCTGACATTCCCGGGCGAACTGTCCTGCTACGCCGCAGTAACGGCAAGCTTCCCGAACGTTAATTGGCGTGTGCTCTCCCGAAGTCGTATGGGACGCTTGAGTGCTGTGGTTGGAGTGCGAAGCCCCGTTCCTTGGCGTTCATGCTGCTCCCCGATGCTCGGTGCTCCACTCATTCCCTGTCCCTGGTGCTCCTGGTACGTACTCCACTGTTGTTCCCTTCCTCGTGCCATCTCGTAATTTACAACGAGTGTCGTCAGTTCTCGCAATGTCTGGAAGTCGTGGCGTCTCACGAAGAGTTGGTAGCATCTGTGTACCCGGCTCTGCGCATCATAAGACGGATATCAACCATATAAGTTTTATATGATTCTGATAACGCAGCCTTGTCTCGTCTTCCAATCTTTGGAAGCAACGAGGCGGCAGGAAGAAATCGAGAAAATCCTTACGGAATGTTGTCCACGTTTCCCCTTGGAGTCCGCTTATCCGAAACCAGTCCTCGGCGACACCTGTCAGTAACTCTGGAAGTGCTTGTGGAATGTCACGAGTGTCGATCCTGTATGTTGTTGTTCGTTCATCGAATAGTTCCACAAAACGTAGGGGGTCCGACTTGCCGTCAAAAGTTATCCCCCCATCTGCGCATGTGGTCCGCTGTGTGTGTTAGTGTCGGGCTATCATTTCTGACGGGCCTGCCTTGTACCTGGCGCTCGATCGCTCGCGGTACTGTCACCACGGGTGACAGGCGACGTGTTCCGCCTTAACAACCCCACTCGCTTGACTCCTCAGTCGGCCTCGTGGTTCTTTAAGCCACCTATAACCTTCCAAATGTCGGCATTTTTATCTCAGGGTCCCATCTCGGTAGTGTCTCGGGCTGACGTGAGCTCAATCGCGCCAGAGCCCCTTTACAGGAAAATTTGTAAATAACTGAGACCCGAGACGAAAGCAAGAAAGTGGCCTTCTGAGATGGGGGGTCATTAAAAGGTGAACACATGGTGTTCTCCCAGACGGAGTGGCCGGCTGGATCCGCTACGTACGACGTGCGTTCGCTATGCCGGTGATAGCGTGCAGAAGCTATTGACGTGCAACTAGTGGCCGCCTCCGCTTCTCGGTTGACCTCGGAGCCGGGTATCGACCACCAACTACCGAGATCACCGACTTGCGGCTGTTCCAGAGATTCCACTGTATGCGCTGGGTATTGACCTTCTGGCGCACCAGTGGAACTCTGGAACAGTTGAACCACGCAGTCGCACGTGTTCGCCTCTGCATGCGCACACTCACACACATGCACGTGTACGCCCGTTCGCAGCAATCACGTTCCTTTGCCCCACTGCATGCAACACGACCTTTTTGTCTTTATATTTTCATTTATTGTTTTCTTAATCTTCCTGACCTTGCCCTACCTATGCACCGTTACACTATCTTGCCCGAAAACGGGCCCTGCCTATCAAGTAGGCCAACAAGTGGCTCGCTCACCTTATTCCACGCGTCCTTTGTTATATCCTCCGGATCCTCTTCTCTCCTCCTCGTGGGATTTGTCCAAACACTTGTCACTTGTTCTTTTGTCGCGACTGTTTCTGCGCCCATTTAGTTTTCTCCGTCACTGCTTTCGTTTTTGTCGCGACTTTTGCGCCCGTCAGATTCTAGCGTCACACCACACCGACCACACACTTTGCGGCGACGCAAGTGCATCGTAGCTTCCTGCCCGCTCCGCTACCCGCTGTCCTGGCTCTCGTGCGTTCGGCTCGGGTTCTGCTGCAGCTGCAACGCTCTCTCGATGTTCGGCTACGGCTGTCCCGCTCTTTCGGCTGCTGCTCTGCTGCGGTTGCAGTGCCCTCTCTTTGCAGGTGTTCTGTCGCGCTCCTTCAGCTGTTGTTCTGCTCTGCTCTCTCTGCCTGCGCTCTGCTGCGTTCCCTCTACTGGCGAGCTGCGCTCTCTCGGGTTTATTTTGCCGCCCTCTTCATGCTGGTGTTCTGCTGCGCTCTCTCTGCCGGTGTTCTGCTGCGCTCCCTCTGCTGGTGTTCTGCTGCACTCTTTCTGCTGGTGTTCTGCTACAGCGCGGAAGGTTCGAGCCTATACACTGTATTAGCCCGACTCTCTGCGGTCGTTTCGACTAACCCGTAACTTAAACACAACTTTTGCTTAAACTGAAAAAGTTCCCTTTCTTGGGATAAATATAATACTGAATAACTTACTAGTACTTATTCTAAAAGAAAGAGAGTAAAATTAATTCTAGAATTACATACTAAAAATAAGAAAAATAGATATACAAAAATGTGGGGGCTCTTTTGGGTCCTCCAGTCCAATCCTCCAGGGCCGCCAGTGGCAGCAAGCCGGGAAATATGATAGTGCTGACATCATCTTCGTCAATTTCGCTCACTTGATGCGCGAAGTTAGCCACCTCTGGCGGCGGGGGTTGCTCCTCTGGGGCAATGCTACCGGCAGCCCGTCGAGCCACTCCTCCACGTCTTGACGGACGTCCCAGGGTCGTCTGCCAGGGTTTGCCATCTTGTAGTTATGCTGTGGTATATAAACACGGTTATACCCCCGGGAACCTAATCCTACCAAGCTATGTCCTAGGGAACGGTGTAACGGTGCTCTTAGAAAAAATTATTACATAAAGAAAACCTAATAACTAGTTGGTCTTATTAGCAGACCCATGTTTTCCCTCGCTGCTGTCCACTCTCGGGTCTTCTTCTGCCTGCTGGAAAGGCTTCAAGTCGGCTATGTGGGCGGTGCACCGCTCTCGTGTCCCCTCGCGTTGAAGTCGGGCTATGTTCTGTGAAAGAAAGCGGACTACCTTGTACGCACCTTCATACTTACGTGCCAACTTGGCTCCAAAGCCATCCGTTGCCTTGGAAAGGACGTGGTGTCGTAGGAGTACCATCGTAGCCAGTGTTGGTCTCCATTCCCTTCGTCGCAAATTATAGTGGCGACTTTGCTCTGCTGGGGCGCGCTGCGTGTTTTCTCTGGCCACCAGGAACAGTTGTTCCATTTGTTTCGTCCGACTGATGGGATCACTATCGTCTTGTCCTGGGCAGGGAGTAACTTCCTTGTACAATGCCCCAGGTAATCTGGGTTCGCGTCCTTATACCAGGAAAGGTGGGCTAAATCGCGTGGTATCTGAAACGCTGCTGTTGATTGATAACGAGATCTCCGGGAGTAGGATACCCCAGGTGTGTTGTGGTCCGTCGATGTACTGGGCAATCATGGTTTTTATCGTCCTGTTAGCCCGCTCCGTTGGGTTTTGTTGGGGGGCTATATGGCGCCGTGTGCTCGATCTGCATCCCGACTCGTTTACAGAACGCTTTAAACGAGCGACTAGTAAACTGGGTTCCGTTGTCACATACGAACGTCCTGGGTGTTCCGAAGTGTCCGAGGATCCTTTCCCTGAACGCCTTCTCGAGGTGTGCGGTGGTAGCCTTGCGTAGTGTGACGAGTTCGACCATTTGAAGAATAGGTCGAAGAACACCAGTAACACCGTGTTCCCCTGCTTGGATCTCGGCAATGGTCGCACAAAATCTGCGAAAGAGTCTCAAACGGCTCCTGTACTCTTCTCGTCAGCATTTTCCCGGCTGGCTTGCGTTGCTCGATTTTGAATCTCTGACAGATAGTGCATTTCTTGACGTACTGGGCTACTTCCCGGAACATCCCCGGCCAGTAGTACCTCTGGGCGACCCGCGTTGTGGTCTTCCGGATTCCTAGGTGACCGGCGGTTGGTGCGTCATGACATTCCAGCAGAATCCTCTTCCTTGCCTCCTTGCCGACGCACAGCTTCCAAGGGATGTAATCCTCTTTATCCGGTTTCAAGGTGTCTATATAGTTCTCCATTCTGCACCGTGTAATCAGGGTATTTCTCGGGTTCTTCCTTCACTTGCCTACTTCTGCGTTGTATCCATGAGTCCTTGAGGACTTCCGTTTTGACTTGGCACAGTGTTTCCATCGGCTGCCGGGAGAGTGAGTCCGCCACCACGTTCTGATTTCCTTTTCGGTAGTGTACGTCGAACTGATACTGCTGAAGTTCGAGAGCCCATCGTGCATTTCGCCCTGTTGGATTTTCTATGGTATTGAGCCATTTCAGTGCCGTGATTACATCGAATCTGTAACCCTCCAGATAGCAACGCAGTTTCCGAATGGCCCAAATAATCGCTAGACACTCCTTCTCGGTCGCAGAGTAGTTCTCCTCGGCCTTAATCAGGCGACGAATCACATAGGCGATGACTCGTTCCCCTTCCTCTGTTTCCTGGTTGAGAACGCCTCCCAATCCGAAGTCGCTCGCGTCGGTCTGTAGACGAATTTCCGGCTGAAGTCGGGACACGCTAAGACAGGCGCCTCGGTAAGTAATGCCTTTAATTTGTCGAACGCTTCTTGCTGCTCGTCCTTCCATTTCCAACGGTGACCCTTGCGCAGCAATTGTGATATCGGGAGTACGACGGTGGAAAAGTTCGGGACGAAACGCCTGTACCAGGAGGTTATTCCTAGGTAGCGGCGTTCGGGTTAGTCGGGGGCTGTAGTTTCCGCACTGCTGCCACTTTGTCGCGATAGGTGTGTATCCCTTTTTCGCTAACGACATGACCCAGGTAGAAATGCATTTGTTGGAAGAAATGCATTTCTTCCTATTGAGGCGGAGCTTAGCCGCCCTTAACCTTCAAAAAACATCGCGCAGGTTATTGATATGTTTCTCCACCGATGTTCCAATGACGCACGCAAAAGCGTGCGGCTCCATCTCTGGTCCTATCACCCGATCCAGAGCGCGTTGGAACGTCGCCGGAGCAGAATGTAGTCCGAACGGCATTACCTTCCACTGGAATAGACCCCTGCCGGGTACCGTAAATGCAGTACACTTGCGGCTTTGCCTAGCCATGGGTATCTGCCAGTATCCGCTCTACAGGTCCAGCGTGCTGATGAATCGCGCGTTTCGGAGTCGTTCCAAAATAGAGTTGATCCGCGGGAGGGGGTATGCATCCGGAATGGAGACCCGAGATGAAAGAAAGTGGCCTTCTGAGATGGGGGTCATTAAAAGGTGAACACATGGTGTTCTCCCAGACGCGGTGGCCGGCTGGATCCGCGACGTACGACGTGCGTTCGCTATGCCGGTGATAGCGTGCAGAAGCTATTGACGTGCAACTAGTGGCCGCCTCCGCTTCTCGGTTGACCTCGGAGCCGGGTATCGACCACCAACTACCAAGATCACCAACTGCGGCAGTTCCAGAGATTCCACTGTATGCGCTGGGTATTGACCTTCTGGCGCACCAACGGAACTCTGGGACAGTTGAACCACGCAGTCGCACGTCTTCGCCTCTGCATGCGTACGCCCGTTCGCAGCAGTCACGTCCCTCTCCTCCTCGTGAGATTTGTCCAAACACTTGTCACTTGTTCTTTTGTCGCGACTGTTTCTGCGCCCATTTAGTTTTCTAAATCACTGCTTTTCTTTTGTCGCGACTTTTGCGCCCGTCAGATTCCAGCCTCTAAATGCCGGCATTAGATTTTGGGCAGCGCAGTCGCAGAGCTTAAGCCGACCACACACTTTGCGGCGACGCAAGTGCATCGTAGCTTCCTCCCCTCTCCGCTACCCGCTGTGCTGGCTCCCGTGCGTTCGGCTCGGGTTCTGCTGCAGCTGCAACGCTCTCTCGATGTTCGGCTACGGCTGTCCCGCTCTTTCGGCTGCTGCTCTGCTGCGGTTGCAGTGCCCTCTCTTTGCAGGTGTTCTGTCGCGCTCCTTCAGCTGTTGTTCTGCTCTGCTCTCTCTGCCTGCGCTCTGCTGCGTTCCCTCTACTGGCGAGCTGCGCTCTCTCGGCTTTGGTCTGCCTCCCTCTCCATGCTGGTGTTCTGCTGCGCTCTTTCTGCTGGTGTTCTGCTATTGCGCGGAAGGTTCGAGCCTATACACTGTATTAGCCCAACTCTCTGCGGTCGTTTCGACTAACCCGTAACTTAAACACAACGTAGAAACACCGGAAAGCCCGTCTAACTTGGTGAGTTCCTCCTCCAAGAACGCCGCGATTCGTGGCGACGGGTGTTCCTCGAGCAGGGTGCGCACGGTGGCGAGCGCTGTTCGTGGATGAGTCGGCTCTTCCGAAACGTGTTCCTCCGTACTACCTCGTCATCCTTTGCCCCCAGCAGGTCCTTGTAGTTGGTGTCAGCCGCACGGTTGCCGGCTGCATCACGATGTTCCATTTCCTTGTCCTGGTGACTGATGCCAGCCGCGCGGTTGCCGGCTGCATCACGATGTTCCATTTCCTTGTCCTGGTGACTGATGCCAGCCGCGCAGTTGCCGGCTGCATCACTATGATCCTTGTCCTTGTGACTGATGTTAGCCGCGCGGTTGCCGGCTGCATCCCGATGATCCTTATCCTTGTGGTTGTCTGCTCCGGTAGCTCGGGTTCCTAGGTGGAGAATCGCTCCTCCACAGACCAGGGTTGCGCCAATGGCCCCAAGGAAATCCAGCCCAAGCACCACGTCGTCCAGTACAACTGGTAGTATCAACATTTGCACCAGTGTGCACGTTGCTCCCAATTGTACGTCCACCCATTTCGCCCGCGTGAGTTCCTTACGTGTGGCGTCTGGCAGCGCGACCACTGTCTTCACTTGGCATTGATTCCCTGGGTTCCCGATCTTCTGCGCCAGCCGCTCTCCGATGAAGCTCCTCGTCGCCCCAGTGTCGACGGTGGCCCACATCACGTATCCCTCGATGATAACTCGGGCCGAGATGCGTCCGCCAAACATTCGTAGCACGCCTGCTACTTCCTGATGTTTGAGGTCGCTTCCCCACTGCATCTGGTTTCAGTGAGGGCGGTTGCCACCGTCCACCATCCACCGTCCCACAGGTCCAGCAAAAGAGGATTCGCTGCTCCTGACATTCCCGGGCGAACTGTCCTGTTACGCCGCAGTAACGGCAAGCTTCCCGAACGTTAATTGGCGTGTGCTCTCCCGAAGTCGTATGGGACGCTTGAGTGCTGTGGTGCAAAGCCCCGTTCCTTGGCGTCAATGCTGCTCCCCGATGCTCGCTGCTCTACTCATTCCCTCTCCCTGGTGCTCCTGGTATGTTGCCGTTGTTGTTCCCGTCCAACCATTTAAGTTTTATATGGTTCTGATAACGCAGCCTTGTCTCGTCTTCCAATCTTTGGAAGTAACGAGGCAGCAGGAAGAAATCGAGAAACAACTTACGGAATGTTGTCCACGTTTCCCCCTTGGAGTCCGCTTGTGGAATGTCACGAGTGTCGATCCTGTATGTTGTTGCTCGTTCTTCCAATAGTTCGACAAACCGTAGAGGGTCGTCTAAATTTATCCCCCACCTGCGCATGCGGTCCGCTGTGTA
>JAEIFH010000382.1:0-19990 GCA_018901805.1 Zaprionus taronus
ACTTGAAAAAGTACTGCCTCATTAAAGCCTGCTTTAGGTAATTAAATGCGTCATTGCATTCTTTTTAGTCCATTCAAATGAAATATTTTTCCTGCATAACCTCGTTAAATGACGAGAAAAATTATAAATGAATCTTCTGTAATAATTACAGAATGCGACGAACCGGCGTACACTATCCGCATCTGTGGGTAAAGGATAGTTTTTTATAGCGTCGTATTTTCTATCATCCGGTAGGATGCCATGGTCTGTACATTTATGGCCGAGGAATGTTACCTCGTGCATGAAAAATGAACATTTCTCTGGATGTAATTTTAGGTTGTGTTTCCTGCACAACTCGAAAATGTTCGTGAGGTTTTTGAACATGTGCTGTTCTGAACAGCCGATAACTACTAATCATCCATATAAAGAAATGCTTGCGAAGGTTCAAGACCTGAAAATGCAAGTGTCATCATTCTCATAAATGAATTTGGGGCTACCTTTAGACCATAGGGTAATCGCGTGAAGCGATACGAACCGTTGCTGGTTGAGAAGGAAGTTATGTTTCTAGACTTTTCTTCTAGCTCGATTTGGTGAAATCCGGACATTAGATCTAAACACGAGAAGTATTTCGCGCGACCTAATTGATCCAAGATTTCTTCTATTTTGGGCAGTGGGTATTTATCTGCCAACAGCTTTTTATTAATTTGTCGGAAATCAACTACTAAACGCCATCTTTTGTCCTTTGAATTTGGAAGAGATTTCTTGGGTACCAAGAGAAGTGGGCTATTATATTCTGATATGGATGGTTCTACAATACCATCCTTAATTAATTTGTTTACCTGTCTATTTATTTCCGGCTTTTCCGTCTCTGCGTTTCTATAATTTTTAATGTAAACTGGAGTTCTATCGGGCAATCTTAATTTTTGTCTGTAAAAATTATTGCTTGATATTGCTTCTGTTTCTAGGCCAAATACGTCACAGTATTGGGTGCATAGTTCAGTAAGCTGTGTCTTGAATTGATCTGGGAATTTAAGTTTACTTAGTACTTCGCTACTTCTGGTGGGGTATTTAATATTGTCTTTAATTAGTTCGTAATCTCTTATCGATTCAAACTTTACTTGGGGTTTTTCTATTTTATAACTATTTTATTTGTTGTGTTTAATATTCGGACTATTGCAGTTTTACTTGCTACGACACTATTCGCTATTAATACCCCCGGGTGTATTTCCTGGTTAGGTATTAATACAGTATTTTGGTCAGTTTGTATTATGATTTTCCTCATAACTTCTGACCTAGCAGGTAATAATATTGAGTTGTCAATATCACTGTGTACTAATGGTACGTGAATTTGGTACTTATTCGAGGATGGGTTTATTATAAATTCATCGTTTTGATAATCTATCTGACAATTAAATTTTCTAATGAAGTCGAGTCCAATGATTCCATCACAAGGTATGGGGAATTCATTGTGGACTATTTGGAAGTCGTGTTCTATTATAAAATTGTCAAAAAGTAAATCAATTGAAGCTTGTCCAATTGATTGAATAGTTCCCTGTCCTATGCCTGTTATGTTTGTTTTGTTACTTTTATTTACGTTGTATTTATAATTGTATTTTAGCAACGATATATTTGCTCCTGTATCTACTAATAGTGTAAAGAATTTATTGTTATTATTAATTCTTATTTTAATGAGACTACTGAGGCTTAGATTTATATTGAATACCTTCACTACTGTTGGTTGCTCAAGGGGGCTACTTGGTTTTCCGAGTTACTCTGGGTAACTCGTACTTGAGTACGCTGATTATTCCCTCTATTTGGGTTGCCTCTATATTGAGAGTTTCCTCTGCTGTTATATTGGCCACCTCGGGAGTTTCCTCTGCTATTATTATTATTATAATTGTTATTACGATGGCCGCCTCTGTAATAAGGGCGGCCCCCCTGTATTATAACGGCCGCGGTATGTACCGCGCTGAGTCTGATTTTGGTAGAAGAGAACAGTGTTGGAATGTCCAGTTGCTTCTGTGCAACTGTCTATAAATTTAGATATGGCATCGTTCATGCTGTTAAACGTGCCTGCTTGCATGATAATTTTTACCTTATCAATCGAGCAATTCTTTGTCATTGCCTTGACAGCTTGGGTCGTGCTGTATTTATTTGCTAGTTCTGGATTCAATCCATCACTAATATAAGCACCTTCTAGAGCTTTTGTTAATTGCTCAACCTCTTGCGTGTAGAGGTTGGCTGTTTTGTGCTTTTGCTGCAGATTTAGCAATTTTGCAGAGAGTACCTCAACAGATTCTCCCTTAACTGTTCTCGAGAGTTTATCTTTTATTTCCTGTATTGTTCTTTCTGTGCTAATGAGGTTCCTAGCATGACCTTTTAGTTTGGTCTTAATGACATTGACTGCTAAAGTCTCATGTTCTCCTTTTATCGAATCTAACAGGTTCAGAGCGTCTTTGAAACTCTGTAGGTTTTCGGCCTTGCCGTCGTACTCAAATAATAGAGACGAGGCTGTCTTTAGGAAATCTACTACTGATTGTGCCATCTTGTTTCCTATTTTACTTTCTGTTGGCTTACTATCTCTTTCCTCAGCAATTACGTCTAGTAATAATTCAGCTGGGAAATTTAATGTATTCGGAACTAGTACTTGTAACTTGTGCCTTTGTGACACATATAATATGTTCTCTCTTAATCTAGATATTATGTCTTTTACTTGTGTCTGTTGTAACGAAGAAAATTTCGTATTGTTGACAAGTATTATGACACGGACCTCGTTATATTTCTCTAATATTGTCTCTAAATGCTTTATCTTTGTATCGTTACTTATTGGTGCACTCTTATTGAGGCATTTAAACGATCTATCAAAGTCTTCGCGCAGTTTCTTGATTTTAGCTATTATATTTAGCCAATCCATCAAGTTGGAAGCTGGGCGTTTAATCGAAAGATTTATTTAATTATATTTTATGTTCTGTTTTAATATTTGTTTCTGTGTTCTTAAATAGCTTAAAGGGCATTTATTTCATTGGTTTTTTTTTTTTTCAAATTAAATTTAGTTGTATTCATTACATTTCAATTTTTATTATTTCTGACATTTTTGTGATTTAGTTACTTTTGAGCTTTTGACATGACAGTTTTAGTTTTGCTTACGAATTTTTTTTTTGTTTTATTTATTTTAATCAAACTCTGTCTAAATTATTAGCTCTGCTTTATCTTTTTTAAGGCATTTATTATGTTTTTATAATTTATAGATATATTGACAACATAATTATTGTTATAATGATCAAACAGATTATTTTAATATCTAGGTTTAAGGTCACTTCAACCTTGTTTCTTGGTGGGTCCACTCTTACATCTGACCCATTTTAAAAGAAATTCCATACGTTTTTAATATTGTTTGTTACTATTGATTATTAAATGATTTTTTTTTTTTTACTTTTTTTTTGATGTGCTTTCTGATTTAAATGTTAAGACATCTATTTTGTCTTCTATTTTTTTTTTTATACCCTTCGACCATTGAAAATGGTCAAAAAAGGGTATACTAACTTTGTGCAAAATGCAAATGTATGTAACAGGCAGAAGGAGGCGTGGCAGACCCCATAAAGTATATATATTCTTGCTCAGGATCACTAGCCGAGTCGATTGAGCCATGTCTGTCTGTCTGTCCGTATGTCCGGATGTCCGTCTGACCAGATGAACACACAGATCTCAGCTATTATAAGAGCTAGAGTCACCAAATTTGTCAGGAAGGTTCCTATGTACTCGGCGCAGATCAAGTTTATTTCAAATGTTAGGTGCCATGCCCACCGCCCCCACAAATCAATAATTTAATTTTTGAACTCAATTTGTAAGCGCTGTTTAAAAGATAGAACTTTCTGACTTTAACGTATACTAAGCTGAATGAAATATCTACTTAGTCTCCCAATTACAATCCGATCGGACAATAAACACAAAAGTTATTTAAGAAAGTATGAGCATAAAACCAAGTGCTTCTGTCAGCTAACAAGGGAGGCGGGCGAGCGCAAAGCACGAGCGCCATCTGTCGCGATTAATTTCAAAGCATGTGCATATGCATATGTGTATGAATTTAAGAAATTAAACTACACGGGAACATACTAGGTCGAAGGGTATCCCACTGTCGCGTGCTGCGCGACTGTTGCTTTTCTTACTGGTTTTGGTTTACAGTTTTTACGTATTTTTCGTTTGGCTTTGCAGGCCAAACTTCTCATCGGGCAGAAAAGATTCCGCTCAATGTTACAATTGGTGTTTATAATTATTAAAAAAAATATGCATCGCAGTGCAATCAAAAAAATTTTGCACACAGTGCTATTAAAAAAAAAATTGCGCTCTATGAAGCGCCGTCGGTCTCTCTTGGGGTTGGTCCATCATTGCTGTAGTGTGCGGATAGCGCACCACAGTGTGAATACTATTCCCGCGTTGACGTAGTGAGCGGGCTGCACACCACGTTATCCTGTGTCAGCAGGGCGTCGCCGGTGCTGGCACGCTGACACTCCCTCGTAGTCGAAAGTGGCGGGCTGCCCCTTTCGCCGTTGTCTTTACTGCTGCTGATGTCCGGGGCCTATGAGCTCAGGCGGGGCCGGCGCTGGTCTTCGCACAGGTCTTTATTTTCAAGAATGTGGATACGCATGCTGCAGCGTACAACGGTCGCCAGGTCACAGTAGCAAGAGCAATATTCGAATCGTTTGTATTAAAGTACGGTCGTATGAAGACGTTTATAACAGACATGGGTACTGAATACAAAAATTCACTTATTAGTGACTTGTGCAAGTATATGAAAATAAGTAATATACAATCAACAGCACATCATCATCAAACTTTGGGAACAGTGGAGAGAAGTCATCGAACATTCAATGAATATGTACGCTCATACATTTCAATTGATAAAGACGACTGGGACATATGGTTGAATTATTTCACGTATTGTTTCAACACAATTCCATCAACAGTACACGAATACTGCCCATATGAAATTGTCTTTGGCCGATCACCAAGAGAGTTTATTGAATTTAATAATTCGAACAAAATCGACCCTATATATAACATTGAGGATTACTCAAAAGTCCATTGCCTTAAAACAAAACTACAACGATTAATATTATCAACACTGGGAACCAACTTATTACATGGCGACCCCAACATATTACATGGCGACCGTAAGTTTAAGTCCATTGCCTTAAACTTATTACATGGCGACCGTGACAGGAATCAGTCAGTCCTTATGCATAATTGCATAGTCAGCATTCCCACGCTGGCTATGCGCTGACCGCTTACTATGTAAGCGTATACCACTCTTCCTCTCCCAACGTCGTCGCTTGGCGACAATACATATATGTATACATAAGATATGCATATAAGCGCGGAGGCTGCTCCCCGTTTTAGGCTAAGAAAGCTTCTGTAAGTAGACTTAAGAATAACTCAATATTTAACGATCTACTGGAGCGGGACCTTGCCTGCTCCAACACTTAACGAATTAAATAAAGATCGGCAATGGACACAAGTCCATTGCCTTAAAACTAAACTACAACGATTAATATTATTACATGGCGACCGTAAGTTTAAGTCCATTGCCTTAAACTTATTACATGGCGACCGTGACAGGGCTAGGAACCTCATTACCACAGAAAGAACAATACAGGAAATAAACTCTCGAGAACAGTTAAGGGAGAATCTGTTGAGGTACTCTCTGCAAAATTGCTAAATCTGCAGCAAAAGCACAAAACAGCCAACTTCTACACGCAAAAGGTTGAGCAATTAACAAAAGCTCTAGAAGGTGCTTATATTAGTGATGGATTGAATCCAGAACTAGCAAATAAATACAGCACGAGGTACAAAACGATGAATTTATAATAAACCTATCCTCGAATAAGTACCAAATTCACGTACCATTAGTACAAAGTGATATTGACAACTCAATATTATTACCTGCTAGGTCAGAAGTTATGACGAAAATCATAATACAAACTGACCAAGATACTGTATTAATACCTAACCAGGAAATACACTCGGGGGTATTAATAGCGAATAGTGTCGTAGCAAGTAAAACTGCAATAGTCCGAATATTAAACACAACAAATAAAATAGTTAAAATAGAAAAACCCCAAGGAAAGTTTGAATCGATAAGAGATTACGAACTAATTAAAGACAATATTAAATACCCCACCAGAAGAAGCGAAGTACTAAGTAAACTTAAATTCCCAGATCAATTTAAGACACAGCTTACTGAACTATGCACCCAATACTGTGACGTATTTGGCCTAGAAACAGAAGCAATATCAAGCAATAATTTTTACAGACAAAAATTAAGATTACCCGATAGAACTCCAGTTTACATTAAAAATTATAGAAACGCAGAGACGGAAAAGCCGGAAATAAATAGACAGGTAAACAAATTAATTAAGGATGGTATTGTAGAACCATCCATATCAGAATATAATAGCCCACTTCTCTTGGTACCCAAGAAATCTCTTCCAAATTCAAAGGAAAAAAGATGGCGTTTAGTATTTGATTTCCGACAAATTAATAAAAACTGTTGGCAGATAAATATCCACTTCCCAGAATAGAAGAAATCTTGGATCAATTAGGTCGCGCGAAATACTTCTCGTGTTTAGATCTAATGTCCGGATTTCACCAAATCGAGCTAGAAGAAAAGTCTAGAAACATAACTTCCTTCTCAACCAGCAACGGTTCGTATCGCTTCACGCGATTACCCTATGGTCTAAAGGTAGCCCCAAATTCATTTATGAGAATGATGACACTTGCATTTTCAGGTCTTGAACCTTCGCAAGCATTTCTTTATATGGATGATTTAGTAGTTATCGGCTGTTCAGAACAGCACATGCTCAAAAACCTCACGAACATTTTCGAGTTGTGCAGGAAACACAACCTAAAATTACATCCAGAAAAATGTTCATTTTTCATGCACGAGGTAACATTCCTCGGCCATAAATGTACAGACCATGGCATCCTACCGGATGATAGAAAATACGACGCTATAAAAAACTATCCTTTACCCACAGATGCGGATAGTGTACGACGGTTCGTCGCATTCTGTAATTATTACAGAAGATTCATTTATATTTTTGCACAACATTCTCGTCATTTAACGAGGTAATGCAGGAAAAATATTTCATTTGAATGGACTAAAGAATGCAATGACGCATTTAATTACCTAAAGCAGGCTTTAATAAAACCTACTTTGGTACAGTATCCTGATTTCAGCAAAGAATTTTGCATAACCACTGACGCAAGTAAAGTTGCGTGTGGTGCAGTACTCACTCAAGAGTACAATGGTGCGCAACTGCTAGTTGCATATGCATCAAGAGCTTTCACACAGGGAGAAAGCAATAAGTCAACTATCGAGCAAGAACTCGCAGCCATTCATTGGGCAATCAAACATTTCAGACCTTATATTTATGGAAGGCATTTTCTAGTTAAAACGGATCATAGACCTCTTACTTATCTATTTTCGATGAAAGATCCAACTTCTAAACTAACAAGGATGAGACTAGACTTAGAAGAATACCAATTCACAATAGAATAACTCAAGGGAAAGATAACCACCATGTAGCAGATGCACTCTCTAGAGTTAGCATTGAAAATTTAATAGAAATATATAGAAATATATTGATGGTCCAGATCATCAAAAAGACAGGCAGACATCTGGCCAGATTTATTTATTTAATTAGTTTAAAGTCGGACTAAGGTCAGTCGACTGTTTAAAAGTAAAAAAGAAAACAATTAATAGTTATAATTAATAATTATAAATTAAATGTAAAATGTAAAATCTTGAAATCTTAAAAAAGAAAGAAAAGAAATTAATTGAATAAAATATTTGACTCTGGGATAAAAAAATTAAAGAGCCGATCCAACATTTGTTGCAGAGGATTGGGGAAAACCCAGAAAAACCCAATCAGATCGGGAGAGTTAGTGTTAGTAAACAAAGCCTAATCAAAATAGCGATTAGAATGTTCTAAGCATGCAGTTAGTTAATAAGTGCTACTGTTACTAGAAAGGAGATAAGTGTTACTACTAAGGTAGGTGAGGAGGTGAGTTACTAGAAAGGTAGGTGAGGATTAGTGATTTTAAGCAAGATACAGAATTATTGTTGTTGTTAGATACAATGTAATATAGTTTATTATAGTCCGAACATAATACCCTGAAAGGCTCATGCAGGGCATAATTCGAGCTACAATAGGAAAGATTTAGAGGAAGATAGTTACGGGTGATTCTACCAGGGACAGAGAAGTGTAGTCGACTAAGCAAGTCGTTACTATCTATGTCCCCTTGTATAAGGTTATTAATAAATATAACACCAAGCATAGTTCTACGATTGGCTAGGGATGAAAACAATAAATTGCAAAATAAAAATAAAGAGCTCAATGTCTATGAAGTCATTAATAATAATGACGTAAAGAAATTTGTGAATCTAAAATTTAATAATCTCAAATGTTTATTTAAACATGGAAAACGAATTATTTCACAATTTTCAGTTAATGATTTGTATTCTAAAGGAAAGTTTGACTTAGGCCAATTCTTTTCAAGGCTTAATTCAGAAGCCGGATTACAAAATATAGTTAACATCAAGTTGTCACTGAGTGAACAAATTTTCGAATTTGTTTCACTAAATGAATTTAAAAATATGGGCAATAAAGTATCAAATGTAAAAATAGCGCTATTAACAAAGGTGACAAAAATAGACAAAAATGACAAAAAGTCATATAAATGCAATCCTGTCAAAATACCATGATGAACCTTTACAAGGAGGCCATACAGGGATTACGCGAACCCTGCTTAAAATTAAAAGATTTTACTATCAGTCCCCACCTCAAAACACACGACACACTCCCATCGCACCAATTTGGTTTTCGGGCAAAACATGGAGCTATTGAGCAGGTTAACCGCATCACAACAGAAATTCGCACTGCTTTTGAGCACCGTGAATATTGCACAGCTTTATTCTTAGACGTTGCACAAGCATTCGATAGAGTATGGTTGGATGGACTTATGTTTAAAATAACCAAACTGTTGCCTCAAAACTTACATAATAGATACTATAGAAGCTGGAATGCCCCAAGGAAGTGTTTTAGGTCCAATTCTGTACACCCTATACACGGCGGACATCCCAACAGACTACCAGCTAACAATATCCACATTCCCTGATGACACTGCAATACTGCCCAGTAAAAGCTACGATGCAACTAGTACGGCATTTAACATGTGTAGAGCATTGGCTTGCAGATTGGCGCATACGAGTAAACGAATAAAAATGAAAACTGGTTACGTTTACCCTTAACAAACAAAGCTGCCCGCCCTTGGTTATGAACCACACGCGCATCCCACAAGCCGATGGCGTAACATACTTAGGTATTCATCTGGACAAGCGGCTTACCTGGCGGAAACACATAGAGGCCAAGACGACGCACCTGAGACTAAAAGCAAAGGTACACTCGCTTATAAACGTTCAGTCTCCCCCTAAGCCTGGAGTACAAAGTTCTTTTGTATAACTCCGTTCTTAAACCCATATGGACCTATGGCTCCGAGCTATGGGGCAATGCATTGAGAAGCAACATCGACATCGTACAGCGAGCACAGTCTAGGATTCTGAGAATCATAACTGGAGCTCCATGGTGTCTTCGGAACGAGAATATACACAGAGACCTACAAATAAAACTTATTATTGAGACAATAACAGAGAGAAAAGTAAAATACAAGGAAAAACTAGGCTCACATCCAAATCCCCCTTGCAAGAAAACTTCTTCGAGTATGCAGCCAAAGTCGACTGCACCGCAACGATCAACCAGCCCAGCGTTCAATTTGTTAGGCCACATAGCACGAATCATCTCATAAAATGATAATTAGTTAGTTTAGAATAAGATTTAAAAACTTATTGTTAGTCTCTTAAGTACAAGGGAAGATTCAATAAATAAGAAAAAACTTGAAAAAAGAAAAAAAAAAATTCAAAGCCAACAACTTACACTGGCTCATCAACTCTGGTTCTCCGCTCAGCCTAGATCACAAGGTTTTACTCTACAATTCTGTATTGAAACCTATCTGGACCTATGGCTCACAGTTATAGGGCAATGCCAGCAACAGCAATATAGACATCATACAGGGAGCCCAATCAAAGATTCTGAGAACGGTATCGTAAAGATTGGCGTTCACAGTATCTATGTATCGCCTTAGATCTGCAGCTTCGGTGTATAACAAATCATATATCGGTTCATCACCCGGTTATACTTCAAGTCCTTTAGAACCACCCAGTTTAGCGTGCAGCACTTTTTTGCCAGTGTCCACGAGTGGCATCGGCTCTTCGTCTTCATCTCCGAATACAAGTATGTTCGGTCGATGGCCATAGTGATCGACGACTGGTTCAACACGGAGGACATGAAAATGTTCTCTCCGGCTCGAAGCACCAAAAAATGTAAAGAAAAGACACTTCTAAACACTTGTACGAGTTTATTTCAACTTTTAATGTAGAAGACTGTACGTATCTACACTTTGTGAGTTTATTTAGAACTGATTCTTAAAATCTAATGCGGTGTTGTAAGAAACCGCGGTGGTGGTTATTTTACTTATCTCTATTTATACGAGCCCCAACCACTATTAATTCGAACAGCATGTGTTTTTGGCAGTGTGCAATGTTTAACACACGATATTTTCAATACTATTACAAATAACGAATGCCAGTGAATTTTGAAATTTTTTTTGTCATCGTAAAGAGAATAAAATTCTCTTTTACGATGAAAATTTTTGAATTTTTTTTTGTCATCGTAAAGAGAATAAAATTCTCTTTTAGACAAATTTCACTGGCATTCGTTATTTATTTATTTATTTATTTATTTATTTATTTATTTATTTATTTATTTATTTATTTATTTATTTATTTATTTATTTATTTAGTTATTTATTTATTTATTTATTTAACGTCAACTAAGCCAGTCGTCTTGAAAAATTCGATTATTATATTTAAATTAAAATTAGATAAAATTGAGATTAAAAATTTTAAAAATTTTAAAATTAATTAAAATTATATATTTTTAAATTTAGGCTGGGGAATATAAAACAATAATTAACGATCCAACATTTGCTGCAAAGGATTGGGCAAAACCCAGTAAAACCCAATCAGATCGGTGGATTAATGTTAGTTATTAGGATGAGGAGTTAATTCATTAAGGATAGACAATTTAACAGAAAAAGATGAAGCTCGTCCTTTTGCCGAAAGGAAAGGGACATGCAACTGCAGCAGGCAGCTACCGACCTTTATGTCTGCTGGACATTGTAGGCAAACTCTTTGAGCGCATTCTGTACGCACGCATAGAGTCAATCACTGAGAGCCCCACAGGCCTTCAACACCAACAGTATGGCTTCCGGAAGGGGAGGAGTACGCTCGACGCTCTTACATCCGTAACCGAAGTAGCCAAGAACGCTCTCGACGGTGATCGTTGGCTAGGCGGCAGCAAAAGAGTATTGTGCCATCATCACGCTCGACGTGAAGAACGCTTTTAACACAGCGAGATGGCCCAATATCCTCGGCGCAATGCGCAACATGGGTATACCCGGTTACCTAAGGAGTGTGATTGGCAACTACTTCAGGGACCGCGTGCTATGGTATGAAACAGAAGCTGGTCCAAGAAGCCACCAAGTCTCTGCAGGAGTCCCACAAGGGTCGGTACTTGGACCGCTATTATGGAACATCATGTATGTCGCCGACGACGTTGGGGTAACAGCGGTCGCCAAAACAATAACGGAGCTCCAGGACAACAGCAACTTGGCGATCAGGACGATCATTGAATGGCTGGAAAAAGTCGGCCTGGAAATTGCTGTGCACAAGACTGAAGTAGTCCTATTGAGCAGCAGGAAGACAATTGAGAGAATGCAGGTTGTAGTCAAGGGAGTGGAAATAGTCTCAGCAGGAACGCTGAAGTACTTGGGAATCTTAATAGACCGTAGGCTCTCCTTTAAGGACCACGCTATGTATGCTAGCAGAAAAGCGGCAATGACAGGCGCAGCTCTGGCAAGAATCATGCCCAACGTGGGTGGACCCAGATTGCCGGCTAGGAGACTACTTGCGGCGGTCACAAAGAGCTGTGTTACCAGTAAAGCATCGTATCTGGATAGTGCATTTACTGCACCGACGCAATGGAAACAGCAGAGCACATTCTTCTGCACTGCTGCAGGTTCGTCGAGGAGAAGGCCCAGCTAGAGTCACTCGCCGGGACTCCTCTCAGCCCGCGTAGCCTGATTCTCGCTATGATGGCTGACAAAGACGTTTGGGATGGGGCACACGAGATCATCGTCAATATGATGAAACGTGTCCGCAAGGACGAGATGGCCAACAGAGATGGAGGATGAGGAGTACCCCCGTGTGGTGGCGGGGTAAGAATACTACCACAGTGTGCTCGGCTTGTCGTAAAAGGCGACTAAAGATTAAAGGATGGAGCGTCATACTGCAGTACAACGCATAATGAGAGGGAAGGCGTATTGGCATCATATCCTGCTCACCGATAAAATACTTTGACTGGCAGTCCCGGTGAGCATGACAGGACAGGAGAGAGAGAGCGGAGGTTTTTTGTTTAGTACGTAGGCATAACTCTACTTGGAGGGTTATGAATCGTGCATGCCATCTACGGACGGTAGATGGTATCTTTAGAAGATTTCATTTTTCCTGCCGTATCCAAAATAAAAAAAAAAAAAAAGAAACATGCTGTTCGATAAAGGGCAAAGCATCCGAAAATGTACCCGTATACAGAGGAGCCATCGAAGAGTCCCTTAAGGAAATGGCGGTGGTACGCACGGGTATGCAGAGAATGGCGCTAACTTGTAGCGGAATGGTTGAGGCGACCACTGTAAAGGAACTCCATAGCTGCATGGTCTCACAATTTGAAGGTACCAATGTTACCCCAGATGATGTGAGGGGCCTGCGCAAAATGCGAGACGGCACACAGATAACGACTGTGATGCTCAGTGCAAACGACGCAATCACTGTGCTTAAAAAGGGCTCGCTAAACGTATACGGTGCCGCATCAACCAGGATGTACGTCCTGGCAGCCGACCGCTCTGACTACTGTCTGCGGTGCGGTGTGAAAGGTCATAAGGCAAAAGGATGCGTGGCCCTGCCAAAATGACTCATTTGAAACGAGAATGTCGATAGGAATCACTCATTTATTGACGTTACATTTGTTAGCAGAGGCTTAGTGGGTAACTCAAGCTGGACGGTACTTGACGTGGTAACGCTGAGCGATCACGCTTTGATCACTTTTAGCGTCTCAACGACTGGCACAACTAGAAGCCAAACCAGAAGATCATTGGGGCAAGCATGGGATACTAGGAAGTTCGATGAGGATATGCTGCAATACCAAATCGACACCCTACTAATACCTACGGGTGATGCAGACACAATGGCGGTGGAAGTTATGAAAATACTCGAAGGAACGTGCCATGCCACGAAAAAAAGAGGCGCAGCGTAAGCCCCCCGTATACTGGTGGAGCCCCGTCCTTCAACAGTTGCGATTGGAATGCCTCAAGGCTAGAAGGAGAGCACAACGAGCCAGAGGTAGCCCTCATCAAGCGGATCTTCTGGAAGCTTTTAAAGCCAAGCGAACCGCGTTCAACCACGGAATCTTGGCGGCCAAGGCACAAGCTCTCTCAACGCAAAACATCCACGCATGAGCGGCAAGAGAGGGAACACACACACAGCCATCCGCGCATGAGCGACCCACTCAACGAGAGAGGGAACGCATGCGCACGTACACAGAAGACAGCGAATGAGTCGACTCAAACGGCAGTGCAGGCGCTTACGCACTCAAAACGAAAGGCAGAGGAAACAACAGGGGCCTTCGAGTGAAACCGGCAAAATGCAGCTGAGCGCCGGCAAAGGAGATGATCACAAAAGAAAAGTTGTGCAGTGACCCTGAAAGGGAACAGAAGTGCAAGGGGCGAAATGTAAAAGTGCCGAAAAACGACGAGACGTGCAAGTGCCAACGAGGAGCAGAGAAGTGCCAAGTCGAAAAGACGAGGAAGACGTGTTGCAACAGGATCATCGACGACACCGAGGAAGAACAAACAAAGCCAAAACCAACAACAAGGAAAAACACGAGAAGACACAGATTAAGCTGACAGACAAACAAGGTGAGCGAGCCACACCATGGCACAAAAGCGGGAAAACGTAGACGTAGGAAAATTAGGTAAAACAGTGTGCGGTGCTAGGCAGAGTATGAAATTATACATAAGTGTTAAGTAACCGAAGAAAAAAAACAAAGGAAAATAAAAGAAATGAAAACGAACGCAAAGTGCAGTGTTTAAATGTTTGTTATGAGTGAAAAAAGGCCACGGTACTTGGTGCGTAAGCCCCAGTTGAGAGAGGCAAAAACCACTCAAAACTGGAGGCGTTCGCATACAGGGTAACTTTTTATGTCGCCCAACCGTGGGTATTAGGATAGTATTGGCTGTGAGTTTTGTTCTGCATGTTACTTTAAGCGTAGTGTTTTCTGCAGGTGTGGGTGTAGCTGAGAGTATGTGTATAGGCGTGTATAGGTGTGTAGAGGTGTGTAGGTGTGAAAAGTCAGCAATATCAGTGCAGGAGAGTAACGCACGTCTGTGTGTTCTCACTGTGCTGAAGTTTCACTGGTGCGACGACGGTCAACACCCATCGCATACAGTCAAGCTTCTAGTGCAGCCGCAGGGCGAATGTCTCAAAGCTGACGGTCAACATCCCGGCCCTGAGACTCTCAAACTGTAAAGAGAACATTAGGTATGCGGTATTTTCCCTGTTACTGGCTGCTTACGGACCACACCTCGCCCTCGAGTCGGCCCCGCCACTTGAAAAGTCCAGCCCTTCCCCTCTCGTCACCCAAACATTTTCCGTCCCCTCGTCCAGGGTCTCAGAACCAATACAAATGTCTTGTAACGGTAGCCCTGGCGCGATTGAGCTCACCTCAGCCCTAGAACGCTACCTTACAGGTGGCGCCCGAGCAGGAACCCTGAGACTCTTAGTAGGGGATTCCCTCTTACGTGGCGTAAAGAACCACATATGGGTCCGAGGGTCCAGTGCACTGTGTCGTTGTTACACGCATGCCAACACACACACACCAAATTGTTAGTATTAAGGAGGCGAATAGGAGCGACTGATTGAGAAGAAAGAAGCAGAGAATGCTTGTACGGACACAGAGAAAACTAGCACAGAGACAGGGACATAGACGAGGACATAGAACAGGGACGGACGAGAAAGACGAGAAGGAATTATATTTAGCAAGTTTTAGGATTATAAGCGTGAGGATAGGATTAAGTCGATGCCAGGAGACAGACAGGACCAGACCAGGACGACAGGCCCCCGATTTGCAAGGTTGCAAGACGTAGCTGGGCAAGAGGGGCAAAGGACGAGACGAGTACAGGGACAGAGACAAGCAAGATCACCGTTAGACTGTCGCCCTAACGACCGTGGGGGTGCGGGGAACTGCCGAGTCGCCGTCGGTGAGAACCTCCGAGTACCCAATCTGCCCCCGAAGTTAAACCAGCGATGATAACACAGATGCTCACAGTGCCCCAGCCTAGTGCACCTCGGAGTTACGTCACCAGCCAGCAACAAACAACATACCAACAGCGTATATCCAGAATCGAGCGGCCAGGATACCACCCCGGATTCGAGAGGCAAGATAGCGCTGCTTTTGCTCACACAGGAGACCGCATGCGACGCTGGAGAGTAACATTTGACAGAACCTCCGACCCACTACGGTTCATCGAGCTCCTGGAGGAGCGGGCTACCGAATCGACACGAGGGATATGCCGCAAGCCATACCCGAACTACTTCTGGGGTCAGCCGAGGACTGGTTCCGGACGAGCGGGCTACAATGAGAAACGTGGACGGTATTTCGGAGAGAATTTCTGGACTTCTTCCTGCCGCCACGTTACTTCCAGAGGCTCGAAGACGAGATAAGGTTCAGATACGAGAAGTCTGGGGAATCTTACAAGGTGTACATGGTGGACATCAGGCTCATGATGCGTCGAGCGGGATATTCGGAGGCCCAGGACCTAGAACGACTGTACGAGAATCTGCTGCCGGAGTACCAATTGTTCGTGAGACGAAACGACTTCCGAACGTTGCAAGAACTGACCGCTCTTGCCATAAATTAGGAAGTGACGCGAGAGCGAGAGAGGGAGAGGTAGAGGGACCAGTGGAACTCTTACCAGGAACAGCGACAACAACCCATCCCGAGATCAAGGAATTCAGACACCCGAGCAACCGTGTTGGGCCCACCAAATGGAGCACAGTCATCCCACCGGAACAACGACACCCAGCCATGTCCAGAACAGCCGAGGATCAACGTGCGTGACGCCTGCCGAAACCGCGGAATAACCGCAATACGCGGGTGCACTTCTGTTGGATATGCGGAAAGCAAGGAGTGCGCACGTTGGATTGTTGCCAGAACCAGCCGTCGGGAAACGGACAGCCGCCCTCCCTGAAGCCAGACGAAACGGGGGGCGCCGGGAAAGAATGTCCGGAATAAGCGGGAGTTTTACAACTCCACGGTGGCCGCATTACAGCCCGCGTCATCATTGAGGGTTACGTGGTGGCAGCTACCGTCGACACTGGAGCAACGAGGATTTTCATTGGCTCGCGGATAGCCAAGAATCTGGGGAACGCCAGCAACAGGTGCAACGTGAAAACCGTGGTCGCACTAGCGGACGGAAGTCGGTAAGAGCACACCCAAGCTCTCTGGATGGATGTTCCGATCGGATCCTCTTGTACAAAGATCCAAATGTTGGAATTGCCCGTCGTGCTGGACGACGTACTGCTCGGTTTGGACTTCCCGGGGGCTATCGACACCGTTCTCATATGTGGGGAGTGTCCTTACATCTAGGCACACGAGTGGCAAGCCACGTTCCACTCAGGGAGTTGGCAACGACACTGGATTCCAAGGACCCGGCAAAGGAGGCATCACCAGGCTCACAGGAAACAAGTACCCCTAAGAAAACATTACGAAGCACAGTCGGCTGTGACTTCTATCAAGGAGACACCTACGGCAACACTACGAAGTACAGTCGGAAAACGCGCGACTGTGACTTCCCTCAAAGATACCCCTACGGCAAAGGAGGCATCAGCAGGCTCACAGGACACAAATACCCCTACGGCAGCATTACGAAGTACAGTCGGTAAACGCGTGACTGTGACTTCTATCAAGGAGACCCCTGCGGCAGCACCACGAAGTACAGTCGGCAGACGCGCGACTGTGAATTCACCCCAAGAAACCACGGTAGAACGACAAACAACACACACGGAAGTTTACGAGGACAACATGGCCAGGTTCTTGGACCCGAAGGTGGAAGAGGCGATCGAGAAGAACCCCTTTCGACAGCAGATGACGACACCCAAGCTCAGAAAGTGCACCCCCGTGACTGAACTCGCTACAGTTGGGATGATGCCGGCCGCAACAGGAGGAGGGGACCAACTAAATGTACTACCCATCGCACCATGGGTCACCAAGTTTATGGAAAACGAGCTGGCGCTGTTTGATAGCTTGTCCGGTGTCTCACGAATCACCGAACATGTGATCGTTCTGAAGGATGACCGGCATCAGCACGTTGGACCTCAAAAGCGGTTACTGGCAGATCCCGATGGCAAAACAGAGCCGCGAGTGCACGGCTTTCACCGTACCTGGGCGAGGACTGTTCCAATGGAAAGTAATACCTTTTGGCCTACATTCGGCGCCAGCGACGTTCCAACGTGCTTTGGATAGCGTTATAGGACCCGAGATGGAGCCACACGCCTTTGCCTATATATATGACATCATTGTCATCGGAACGTCGCTGGAGGAACACGTCCGTAACCTACGCAAGGTATTTCGGAGGTTGAGGGAGGTTAACCTCAGGCTAAACAAGAAGAAGTATCATTTCTTCCAACGAAAGATCGTGTACCTCAGCCACGTGGTCAGCGAGCAGGGGATACACACGGATCCGGACAAAGTGGTCGCCGTCCAAAACTTGAAACCTCCTACAAGCGCTAAGGAGTTACGACGCTGCCTAGGGATAGCGTCCTGGTATCGCCGTTTCGTTCCAAATTTCGCAACTTTAGTGCTACCAATGTCGCAGCTATTACGGAAGGGTCGACGATGGGAGTGGATGAGCGAGCAGCAGGAGGCGTTTGAGCAGCTGAAAGCTTTGCTAACGGAAGCGCCTGTCCTGGCGTGCCCCGACTTCACCAAAAAATTTGCGTTACAGACGAATGCAAGCGATTACTTGATTGGAGGAGTCCTAACTCAAGACACAGACGAAGGAGAGCGGGTTATAGCATACGTGAGCCGAAGACTCATGAAAGCGGAGGAAAACTACTCCGCAACAGAGAAGGAGTGCCTGGCTATTATCTGGGCTTTCCGTAAGCTGCGATGCTACCTGGAGGGGTATCGGTTCGACGTAGTAACAGATCATTTAGCCTTAAAATGGCGTACTATCGAAAACCCAACTAGGAGGATCGCTCGTTGGGCACTGGAGCTCCAGCAATATCAGTTTGACGTTCACTACCGGAAGGGAAATCAGAACATCGTGGCAGACACACTCTCCAGGCAGCCAGCGGTGGCTCTGTGTCACGTGATGGAGGAGTCACCTGGGTGCTTTGGCTACAAAGGCGAAGGCGGGAGATACAGGAGAACCCTGAGAAATACCCAGATTACATCATCCAGAACGGACAATTGTATCGACACGTAGGGCTGAGACAGGACGGCGAGGAGTGTGTACCCTGCAAATTGTGCGTAGGGAGCGAGTCACGACGCAGAGTGCTACAGGAGTGCCACGATTCTCCAATCGCCGGACACTTGGCGATCCGCAAGACCACAACGAGGGTAGCACAGCGGTATTACTGGCGATGAAACTACTGAAACGATGTACCACCCGCCAAAAATACAAGGCGGAACAACCCAAACCGAGAGGAAGGATGTTAACACGATGGACACAGCAACCGTTTGACACCCTCTGCGCCGAGTGGTCCCCTGGCCCGCTGCCAAGGTCAAAACAAGGCAACACGATGCTCCTCGTGTTCTTCGACTTATTTTCTAAGTGGGTGGAGTTGGTACCACTACGAAAGGCTACGACCACACATTTGGAGAAAGCATTTCAGAGAGGATCTTCAGCCGTTTTGGAGTTCCGCGCATATTTGTGTGCGATAATGGGACTCAGTTCACTAGCCGCGCGTTCAAAGGCTTTTGCAAGCGACTAGGATGGAGCTGGAGTATACAGCACCCTACAGTCTCCAGCAGAACCCAACGGAGCGCGCGAATAGGACGGTGAAGACGATGATCACACAATTCATCGAGGGGCCTCAGCATACGTGGGATGTCCTGTTATCAGAGATCTCCTTGGCAATTAACAGCAGTGACTCCGACACCACTGGGTTCAGTCCGGCGTTTCTGACACAGGGTCGCGAACCTCGTTTACCCAGAGGCCTATATGAGGAAGTGACGCCAGGAACGGGCAAAGAAGACCAGGATCCGGCGGGCCGAGCAAAGCAACTACAGCAGCTTTACCAGTTGGCGAGAGAAAACGCGCAACGGGCTTCAGCCGAGCAGAGCCGCCACTATAATCTTCACCGGAGGGGCTGGAGACCTTCCCCAGGAGACTTGGTGCTCTTGCGGCAGCATGTGTTATCCAAAGCAGCTGAGGAATTCGCAGCGAAGCTGGCGCCGAAATACGAGGGCCCGTACAAATTGGTGCGTTTCCTCTCGCACAACATAGCCCGACTGCAGCTGAAAGGAACCCAGGAACGACGCACAGCTAACATCGCCGATCTCAAACCGTTCCAGCCGGCCGAGGACGACGAGGAGAAACCTAAAAATAAGCCAGATTCAACAGTTGATTTAAAGCCCACACATTGTTAACCGCAAGCACTGTTTCGTGGGGCATAGAGGGGTAGCATAAAAACAAGATCCCCCAACTTGACCGTGTTTATACCCCACAGACAATGAAGAACGAAAGCCGATTACCCCGACACCAGCGCCAGCAGCAGGTG
>JAEIFH010000383.1:0-12889 GCA_018901805.1 Zaprionus taronus
AAAATAAATATCATCATATTTTGAATAGTTTTGATATTTGTATATTAAAATTTCTCAATGAACAAAAGTCTTTGTTATATTTTACTATATAGACTATATATTTTTGGATTTGTGTATATTCTTGTTCCCGCTGGAGCTTCTCTGCTGGTTTTTGCAGGTCTTCTTCCATCTTCAAGCTGTTTCTGAAAAGGTTCTTCCCCCTTCACCCGACTTCTCCCCAAAGAAAACAGTTTAGAGGTTTTGGTTTTGTAGTTTAGTTTGTATTTAGTTTGGATTCTGTTTTTTTGGATTCAGTCTTTTCTATATTTTCTGATTTGTTCAAATCCATCCTTGTGGTCATCCATGGGCCCCCCAGATGATTGATCATGCAGGTGCAAGATGGAAGGCACTTGAACATGTCATCGGGGACTGCGGGTCGTCGTTGCTGTGGCGCTTGTGGCCAGGGCCCCAAGTGCTGACGCGCCGGACAACTACGACCAAGATGGGAGACCGATGTAGGTGGCACTACGCGCCCATTGACTCTGCACAAGGAGGGATTCACAATCGGGGTGGGCTCAGGACAGTCGCTGCATGCTGGAGCGGCGGGGCGGCGACGAGTCCAAGAGCCCGGGTGTGTGTGTGCATGTGTGTGTGCACGTGTGTGCACGTGTGTGCATGTGGAGTGCTGGCGTGCCTAACGCTTGCCCAGCCAGTGGAGCCCCAATCGAATTGGAACTGCCAGTGACCAGACAATCTAGCGTGCCAATTGCACGAATGGCGACGGCATAGCCATTGTAGTGCAATAGTTCAATTTAAATTTCAAATCGAAATTTGTTTGGTTTGTTAAACTTTGTTTGTTTGTTTGTTTGTTTGGTGCCTCTGTCCGAGGTGCAGCTGTTGCTACTGCGAGAGACGCCAGTCTAGGCCGCAACATCAACAGGCGGAGGAACACAGCCGCACACAGCTGGGCAGCAGTGTTGCAGTGCACCGAGGTGCACCACAAGGCCGCTGCCAAGCATGCATGCGGAGTGCGCCACCAACCTGGAGGTGCCCGCCTAGACGTGCGCCACACAAGAGAAACTGCCGCCACTCGAACATTAGCGGGTTTTTGTTTTTGCCACATTGACTAAGGACCCGCACTGCAGGCGAGTGCAGTGCAGACGAGAGGGACAAGTGTGGGAGGTGCACAGTACGGTGAGCCGAAGCCACCCGAGCTGGACACACACCTCAGCGCTTGACTCTCCCGTGCACACTGCAACTCGCGCTCAGTGCCGACACTAGGCCAAGACAGCGGTTTTTGCCGCCTTCACTGGGGGTCCTCGCAGGGAAGGACTGCGGAGCAGACTAAAGGGAGGAGGGTGCTGGGTGCAGAGCAGGGCGAGCCGAGGCCCGTCCAGCTGGACATACACCGCACTCTTGCACTCCCTCGTACACTCTGCAGACATAAGTCCGGCGGAGACTACCAGCCAAGGCAGCGGGTTTGAGCAACGACGCACTAGTGTCCAGTGAGGGGGAAGGGCGCACGCAGCACTCATCACAGCCCGAAGTACTCGATGCTGACGTGGCAGGGTGTCCGCCCGAGGGAGGGGCACACTGCCACGTCAGACTGACACGAGACACTTAGCCTGGGAGCGAGGTGCGTGCGCCAATCCTCCATCCTCGTGCTGTGCTGCTCGGTTCCATGATTGATTCATTTGCAATGTTGTTCATTTGATATATGGTTCAAATATAACAAGTGGCGTTCGTAGCCAAAAGCCGCAGGCGCGGCGTGAAGTTGTGTGTGTGTTGTGTTGTGTGTGTGATTTGTTGGAAGCTCTGCTCAGCTTGCCGGCACGTTACTAGGCACTGAGTGAGAACATTGAGAGTTCGGACCGTGGTCTGTCTATAGAGGCCTGTTCTTCTCCCTCACTCTACCATTGTGTGCTTGACGAGGCGGAGAGAGCTTTCTTGTTGCTGGAAGTGTGATCTCAGCGCGTCTAGAGTGCGCTCTGCGCAGGCAGCGGCAGTTGTTGGTGTTGTTGCTGCCGTAGATTGCCGATGATGTCACGTTCCATTGAGTGTTGCGTGTGGGGGCTCTCTACGCCTGTTCCCCTGCCTGCCGACGTTTGCGACAGTTCTCGAACGTGTGGCCACGGAAGTTGCAGTAGGTGCAACGCTCGGCGCGGCGGGCACCGCGCTGCGGTCCATTGGAAGCCGATCCGTCCTCCTGTTCGTTGTGCTCGATGATGCGGCCCTGTTCGAGCAGGTCACGGAACGTCTGGATGCTGTGGCGGGGGAATGTGCTTGCGGTACTTGATATTCAGCAGGCCATAGAGGAAGTCCAACTCGACCTCCTCGCTGTGTCGTCCCTCGGGCAGTTGGGCGAGTAGGGCACGTTTCTCGACGACGAATGTGTCGATGACAACGGCATCGCCCTGGACCTTCTCGAAGAACTCCATGTAGATCTGGTAGGCGGGCTTGGTGGGTGAGAAGTGTTCGCGTATGAGACCGATGGCGTCATTCCATGTCTTGGCCTCCCTTACGCACGCCCTGCCACCAGGTGGAGGCAAGTAAAATAAATATCATCATATTTTGAATAGTTTTGATATTTGTATATTAAAAATTTCTCAATGAACAACCTTTGTCTTTGTTATATTTTACTATATAGACTATATATTTTTTGGATTTGTGTATATTCTTGTTCCCGCTGGAGCTTCTCTGCTGGTTTTTGCAGGTCTTCTTCCATCTTCAAGCTGTTTCTGAAAAGGTTCTTCCCATTCTCCCGATTTCTCCCCAAAGAAAACAGTTTAGAGGTTTTGGTTTTGTAGTTTAGTTTGTATTTAGTTTGGATTCTGTTTTTTTGGATTCAGTCTTTTCTATATTTTCTGATTTGTTCAAATCCATCCTTGTGGTCATCCATGGGCCCCCCAGTTGAATGATCATGCAGGTGCAAGATGGAGGGCACTTGAACATGTCATCGGGGACTGCGGGTCGTCGTTGCTGTGGCGCTTGTGGCCAGGGCTCCAAGTGCTGACGCGCCGGACAACTACGACCAAGATGGGAGACCGATGTAGGTGGCACTACGCGCCCATTGACTCTGCACAAGGAGGGATTCACAATCGGGGTGGGCTCAGGACAGTCGCTGCATGCTGGAGCGGCGGGGCGGCGACGAGTCCAAGAGCCCGGGTGTGTGTGTGCACGTGTGTGCATGTGGAGTGCTGGCGTGCCTAACGCTTGCCCAGCCAGTGGAGCCCCAATCGAATTGGAACTGCCAGTGACCAGACAATCTAGCGTGCCAATTGCACGAATGGCGACGGCATAGCCATTGTAGTGCAATAGTTCAATTTAAATTTCAAATCGAAATTTGTTTGGTTTGTTAAACTTTTGTTTGTTTGTTTGTTTGGTGCCTCTGTCCGAGGTGCAGCTGTTGTTACTGCGAGAGACGCCAGTCCAGGCCGCAACATCAACAGGCGGAGGAACACAGCCGCACAGCTGGGCAGCAGTGTTGCAGTGCACCGAGGTGCACCACAAGGCCGCTGCCAAGCATGCATGCGGAGTGCGCCACCAACCTGGAGGTGCCCGCCTAGACGTGCGCCACACAAGAGAAACTGCCGCCACTCGAACATTAGCGGGTTTTTGTTTTTGCCACATTGACTAAGGACCCGCACTGCAGGCGAGTGCAGTGCAGACGAGAGGGACAAGTGTGGGAGGTGCACAGTACGGTGAGCCGAAGCCACCCGAGCTGGACACACACCTCAGCGCTTGACTCTCCGTGCACACTGCAACTCGCGCTCAGTGCCGACACTAGGCCAAGACAGCGGTTTTTGCCGCCTTCACTGGGGGGTCCTCGCAGGGGAAGGACTGCGGAGCAGACTAAAGGGGAGGAGGGTGCTGGGTGCAGAGCAGGGCGAGCCGAGGCCCGTCCAGCTGGACATACACCGCACTCTTGCACTCCCTCGTACACTCTGCAGACATAAGTCCGGCGGAGACTACCAGCCAAGGCAGCGGGTTTGAGCAACGACGCACTAGTGTCCAGTGAGGGGGAAGGGCGCACGCAGCACTCATCACAGCCCGAAGTACTCGATGCTGACGTGGCAGGGTGTCCGCCCGAGGGAGGGCACACTGCCACGTCAGACTGACACGAGACACTTAGCCTGGGAGCGAGGTGCGTGCGCCAATCCTCCATCCTCGTGCTGTGCTGCTCGGTTCCATGATTGATTCATTTGCAATGTTGTTCATTTGATATATGGTTCAAATATAACAAGTGGCGTTCGTAGCCAAAAGCCGCAGGCGCGGCGTGAAGTTGTGTGTGTGTTGTGTTGTGTGTGTGATTTGTTGGAAGCTCTGCTCAGCTTGCCGGCACGTTACTAGGCACTGAGTGAGAACATTGAGAGTTCGGACCGTGGTCTGTCTATAGAGGCCTGTTCTTCTCCCTCACTCTACCATGTGTGTGCTTGACGAGGCGGAGAGAGCTTTCTTGTTGCTGGAAGTGTGATCTCAGCGCGTCTAGAGTGCGCTCTGCGCAGGCAGCGGCAGTTGTTGGTGTTGTTGCTGCCGTAGATTGCCGATGATGTCACGTTCCATTGAGTGTTGCGTGTGGGGGCTCTCTACGCCTGTTCCCCTGCCTGCCGACGTTTGCGACAGTTCTCGAACGTGTGGCCACGGAAGTTGCAGTAGGTGCAACGCTCGGCGCGGCGGGCACCGCGCTGCGGTCCATTGGAAGCCGATCCGTCCTCCTGTTCGTTGTGCTCGATGATGCGGCCCTGTTCGAGCAGGTCACGGAACGTCTGGATGCTGTGGCGGGGAATGTGCTTGCGGTACTTGATATTCAGCAGGCCATAGAGGAAGTCCAACTCGACCTCCTCGCTGTGTCGTCCCTCGGGCAGTTGGGCGAGTAGGGCACGTTTCTCGACGACGAATGTGTCGATGACAACGGCATCGCCCTGGACCTTCTCGAAGAACTCCATGTAGATCTGGTAGGCGGGCTTGGTGGGTGAGAAGTGTTCGCGTATGAGACCGATGGCGTCATTCCATGTCTTGGCCTCCTTGCGCACGCCCTGCCACCAGGTGGAGGCAATGCCGAAGAAGAGTAGCGACAGACCCTTGAGCGCGTTCTCGTCGGTAATGTTTTCCAGCTCCTTGTAGGTAACTACGTTGGTGATGAACTCCTCGACCTGATCGTGACTGCGCGTACCACCGAACCTGTGTGTGCAGGAGCTGAAGCTCCCCTTCACCTTGTTCCGATGGGTCGACGCCTGCGGCAGCGGCGTTGCCAGCTGCACTGGTGGCAGACACGCGGACGGCCTCGATGAGCTCACGCAGTTGCTCGTTGGTCATCTGTATGGTTTGCGCCATTCTGTTGTCTGTTGTCTCTTGTCTGTTCTGTGTTGCACTTGTGAGTTGTAGAGAGCACACGCGATGTTGCTGTTGTTACAAGTTCCTTGTTACTTGTAGTAATTGTGTGTTGTTGTGCGGCAAAGCCAGAGAGTGGCGAATGCTGCGCTTTCACTTGGGTTGGTCGTCGTCGACTGAAGTTGCCCTGCCAAGCAGACAGCTTTTATAGCGGCTCGTTGTGAAATAGAACTTCGAAAAAGCTTAGGCGCAGGGAGAGCGCGAATGAGAGTGGGAGAATGGAAGAATGCGAGAGTGGGAGAGTGTGAATGGGAGAGTGAGAGAGCAGCAGTGTGAGTTCTGTTGTTGCAGTCCTAGTGAGTCAATTTAGCCGGTAAACTAACTTCAAAATTTGTATTAGTACATATGCATGTATGCATGTACATACTTACACTTATGAATGGAATACAAGTGCAAACATTTCGGCAACTTATCGCTGTTGTTTCAAATCAAACTAATGGAAACTGTACTTGAGTTTAATTACGCACATTCCCATATCTATATTCTATTCGTATCCATCTTTAATATATGCAAATTATGCATGGAAGTGCTAACAAACAAATATTTCAGCTTCAGTTCTAAGTAATCGTTTATACGCCTTGTTATTCTTGTATTCAGTTCATATTGCTGACAATGATGAAATGAATATCACTTCAATCATGGCGTTTGCAGATGTATAAACAAACATTCATAAATGCTGTGATACATACATACAAATATATGCATATATATGTAAAAGTGTATGTATGTACATATATTAATGTATATATGAATGCGTGGTATCCGTCATATTTTCTGTTTTGTTCAGTTTCTGTTCATGTTCTCTGCAATGAATTTCGTATTGCTATGCAAATCTAGCGAGGGAATTTCAAGAATAACGCATGAGTAATGTGAACCATGATAAATGTAATCTACAAAATATAATATATAAATATACCATATACAACAAAACTAAACGTAAATGTCAATGTACATTCGTATGTTTTCATTGTTTACATACGTTTATCTGTATATTTAGTTATAAGCTATAACTAATGTGTATACGTTTATCATGTATGGAAAAACGACTAAGTTTATAAGTACATACATACATACATATGCACATATGTATATGAATGTATATATAGTACATATTGTACATATCTTTATTTATTGACAGAAAATAATCGCAAACGTTTGTTGTTTACGCATTTTCGAACTTGTGGCAGTTCGCTCACAAAACTGAGAATTTGGGTGAGAGAGAGTAAAGAGAGATAAAAAGAGTGAGAATGAGAGACAAATGGATCGCGTCCAACAGACCAATAGATAGCAAAAAGGAGAAAGAAACCTTAGTATGTATATATGTATGTGTATACATTAGTATTTATTAAGTATTGCAAAATACTGCAGAGAATATGAACAGAAACTGTACACAACAGAAAATCTAACGGATATCGATAATATGTACATATGTACGTGTAGATTTATATACATATGCATATGTATGTACACAGCACTTATGCATGTTTGTTTATATGTACTTACGCCAACGCCATGATATCCATTTCATCATGGGCCGCAATATGAACTATTGTATATACAAGAATAGAAAGGAGTATAAACGATTACTTAGAACTAAAGCTGACATATTTGTTTGTTAGCACTTCCATGCATAATGTGCATTAAAATATATATTAAAGGTACATAGATAAGAATAGAATATAGATATGGGAATGTGCGTAATTAAACTCAAGTACAGTTTCCATTAGTTTGATTTGAAACAACAGCGATAAGTTGCCGAAATGTTTGCACTTGTATTCCATTCATAAGTGTAAGTATGTACATGCATACATGCATATGTACTAATACAAATTTTTGAAGTTAGTTTACCGGCTAAATTGACTCACTAGGACTGCAACAACAGAACTCACACTGCTGCTCTCTCACTCCTCCCATTCACACTCTCCCACTCTCGCATTCTTCCATTCTCCCACTCTCATTCGCGCTCTCCCTGCGCCTAAGCTTTTTCGAAGTTCTATTTCACAACGAGCCGCTATAAAAGCTGTCTGCTTGGCAGGGCAACTTCAGTCGACGACGACCAACCCAAGTGAAAGCGCAGCATTCGCCACTCTCCGGCTTTGCCGCACAACAACACACAATTACTACAAGTAACAAGGAACTTGTAACAACAGCAACATCGCGTGTGCTCTCTACAACTCACAAGTGCAACACAGAACAGACAAGAGACAACAGACAACAGAATGGCGCAAACCATACAGATGACCAACGAGCAACTGCGTGAGCTCATCGAGGCCGTCCGCGTGTCTGCCACCAGTGCAGCTGGCAACGCCGCTGCCGCAGGCGTCGACCCATCGAACAAGGTGAAGGGGAGCTTCAGCTCCTGCACACACAGGTTCGGTGGTACGCGCAGTCACGATCAGGTCGAGGAGTTCATCACCAACGTAGTTACCTACAAGGAGCTGGAAAACATTACCGACGAGAACGCGCTCAAGGGTCTGTCGCTACTCTTCTTCGGCATTGCCTCCACCTGGTGGCAGGGCGTGCGCAAGGAGGCCAAGACATGGAATGACGCCATCGGTCTCATACGCGAACACTTCTCACCCACCAAGCCCGCCTACCAGATCTACATGGAGTTCTTCGAGAAGGTCCAGGGCGATGCCGTTGTCATCGACACATTCGTCGTCGAGAAACGTGCCCTACTCGCCCAACTGCCCGAGGGACGACACAGCGAGGAGGTCGAGTTGGACTTCCTCTATGGCCTGCTGAATATCAAGTACCGCAAGCACATTCCCCGCCACAGCATCCAGACGTTCCGTGACCTGCTCGAACAGGGCCGCATCATCGAGCACAACGAACAGGAGGACGGATCGGCTTCCAATGGACCGCAGCGCGGTGCCCGCCGCGCCGAGCGTTGCACCTACTGCAACTTCCGTGGCCACACGTTCGAGAACTGTCGCAAACGTCGGCAGGCAGGGGAACAGGCGTAGAGAGCCCCCACACGCAACACTCAATGGAACGTGACATCATCGGCAATCTACGGCAGCAACAACACCAACAACTGCCGCTGCCTGCGCGCAGAGCGCACTCTAGACGCGCTGAGATCACACTTCCAGCAACAAGAAAGCTCTCTCCGCCTCGTCAAGCACACACATGGTAGAGTGAGGGAGAAGAACAGGCCTCTATAGACAGACCACGGTCCGAACTCTCAATGTTCTCACTCAGTGCCTAGTAACGTGCCGGCAAGCTGAGCAGAGCTTCCAACAAATCACACACACAACACAACACACACACAACTTCACGCCGCGCCTGCGGCTTTTGGCTACGAACGCCACTTGTTATATTTGAACCATATATCAAAATGAACAACATTGCAAATGAATCAATCATGGAACCGAGCAGCACAGCACGAGGATGGAGGATTGGCGCACGCACCTCGCTCCCAGGCTAAGTGTCTCGTGTCAGTCTGACGTGGCAGTGTGCCCTCCCTCGGGCGGACACCCTGCCACGTCAGCATCGAGTACTTCGGGCTGTGATGAGTGCTGCGTGCGCCCTTCCCCCTCACTGGACACTAGTGCGTCGTTGCTCAAACCCGCTGCCTTGGCTGGTAGTCTCCGCCGGACTTATGTCTGCAGAGTGTACGAGGGAGTGCAAGAGTGCGGTGTATGTCCAGCTGGACGGGCCTCGGCTCGCCCTGCTCTGCACCCAGCACCCTCCTCCCTTTAGTCTGCTCCGCAGTCCTTCCCCGCGAGGACCCCAGTGAAGGCGGCAAAAACCGCTGTCTTGGCCTAGTGTCGGCACTGAGCGCGAGTTGCAGTGTGCACGGGAGAGTCAAGCGCTGAGGTGTGTGTCCAGCTCGGGTGGCTTCGGCTCACCGTACTGTGCACCTCCCACACTTGTCCTCCCTCTTGCACTGCACTCGCCTGCAGTGCGGGTCCTTAGTCAATGTGGCAAAAACGAAAAAACCCGCTAATGTTCGAGTGGCGGCAGTTTCTCTTGTGTGGCGCACGTCTAGGCGGGCACCTCCAGGTTGGTGGCGCAC
Source organism: Zaprionus taronus (assembly GCA_018901805.1). Lineage (NCBI taxonomy): Eukaryota > Metazoa > Arthropoda > Insecta > Diptera > Drosophilidae > Zaprionus > Zaprionus taronus. Next base: position 9,389 of record JAEIFH010000383.1, read on the forward strand.
TCCGCATGCATGCTTGGCAGTGGCCTTGTGGTGCACCTCGGTGCACTGCAACACTGCTGCCCAGCTGTGTGCGGCTGTGTTCCTCCGCCTGTTGATGTTGCGGGCCTGGACTGGCGTCCCTCGCAGTAGCAACAGCTGCACCTCGGACAGAGGCACCAAACAAACAAACAAACAAACAAAGTTTAACAAACCAAACAAATTTCGATTTGAAATTTAAATTGAACTATTGCACTACACTGGCTATGCTGTCGCCATTCGTGCAATTGGCACGCTTGATTGTCTGGTCACTGGCAGTTCCAATTCGATTGGGGCTCCACTGGCTGGGCAAGCGTTAGGCACGCCAGCACTCCACATGCACACACGTGCACACACACACCCGGGCTCTTGGACTCGTCGCCGCCCCGCCGCTCCAGCATGCAGCGACTGTCCTGAGCCCCCCCCGATTGTGAATCCCTCCTTGTGCAGAGTCAATGGGCGCGTAGTGCCACCTACATCGGTCTCCCATCTTGGTCGTAGTTGTCCGGCGCGTCAGCACTTGGAGCCCTGGCCACAAGCGCCACAGCAACGACGACCCGCAGTCCCCGATGACATGTTCAAGTGCCCTCCATCTTGCACCTGCATGATCATTCAACGGGGGGCCCATGGATGACCACAAGGATGGATTTGAACAAATCAGAAAATATAGAAAAGACTGAATCCAAAAAAACAGAATCCAAACTAAATACAAACTAAACTACAAAACCAAAACCTCTAAACTGTTTTCTTTGGGGAGAAATCGGGAGAATGGGAAGAACCTTTTCAGAAACAGCTTGAAGATGGAAGAAGACCCGCAAAAACCAGCAGAGAAGCTCCAGCGGGAACAAGAATATACACAAATCCAAAAAATATATAGTCTATATAGTAAAATATAACAAAGACAAAGGTTGTTCATTGAGAAATTTTTAATATACAAATATCAAAACTATTCAAAAGTATGATGATTTTTTTTTTACTTTTGCCTCCACCTGGTGGCAGGGGGCGCAAGGAGGCCAAGACATGGAATGACGCCATCGGTCTCATACGCGAACACTTCTCACCCACCAAGCCCGCCTACCAGATCTACATGGAGTTCTTCGAGAAGGTCCAGGGCGATGCCGTTGTCATCGACACATTCGTCGTCGAGAAACGTGCCCTACTCGCCCAACTGCCCGAGGGACGACACAGCGAGGAGGTCGAGTTGGACTTCTCTATGGCCTGCTGAATATCAAGTACCGCAAGCACATTCCCCGCCACAGCATCCAGACGTTCCGTGACCTGCTCGAACAGGGCCGCATCATCGAGCACAACGAACAGGAGGACGGATCGGCTTCCACGGGACCGCAGCGCGGTGCCCGCCGCGCCGAGCGTTGCACCTACCGTAACTTCCGTGGCCACACGTTCGAGAACTGTCGCAAACGTCGGCAGGCAGGGGGAACAGGCGTAGAGAGCCCCCACACGCAACACTCAATGGAACGTGACATCATCGGCAATCTACGGCAGCAACAACACCAACAACTGCCGCTGCCCGCGCAGAGCGCACTCTAGACGCGCTGAGATCACACTTCCAGCAACAAGAAAGCTCTCTCCGCCTCGTCAAGCACACACATGGTAGAGTGAGGGAGAAGAACAGGCCTCTATAGACAGACCACGGTCCGAACTCTCAATGTTCTCACTCAGTGCCTAGTAACGTGCCGGCAAGCTGAGCAGAGCTTCCAACAAATCACACACACACAACACAACACACACACACCACGCCGCGCCTGCGCTTTTGGCTACGAACGCCACTGTTATATTTTGAAACCATATATCAAATGAACAACATTGCAAATGAATCAATCATGGAACCGAGCAGCACAGCACGAGGATGGAGGATTGGCGCACGCCCCGCTCCCAGGCTAAGTGTCTCGTGTCAGTCTGACGTGGCAGTGTGCCCTCCTCGGGCGGACACCCTGCCACGTCAGCATCGAGTACTTCGGGCTGTGATGAGTGCTGCGTGCGCCCTTCCCCCTCACTGACACTAGTGCGTCGCTGCTCAAACCCGCTGCCTTGGCTGGTAGTCTCCGCCGGACTTATGTCTGCAGAGTGTACGAGGGAGTGCAAGAGTGGGGTGTATGTCCAGCTGGACGGGCCTCGGCTCGCCCTGCTCTGCACCCAGCACCCTCCTCCCTTTAGTCTGCTCCGCAGTCCTTCCCTGGCGAGGACCCCCAGCGAAGGCGGCAAAACCGCTGTCTTGGCCTAGTGTTTCGGCCCCTCGGAGCGCGAGTTGCAGTGTGCACGGGAGAGTCAAGCGCTGAGGTGTGTGTCCAGCTTCGGGTGGCTTCGGCTCACCGTACTGTGCACCTCCCACACTTGTCCCTCCTGTCTGCACTGCACTCGCCTGCAGTGCGGGTCCTTAGTCAATGTGGCAAAACAAAACCCGCTAATGTTCGAGTGGCGGCAGTTTCTCTTGTGTGGCGCACGTCTAGGCGGGCACCCTCCGGTTGGTGGCGCACTGCATGCATGCTTGGCAGCGGCCTTGTGGTGCACCCCGGTGCACTGCAACACTGCTGCCCAGCTGGGGTGCGGTTGTGTTCCTCCGCCTGTTGATGTTGCGGCTCGACTGGCGTCTCTCGCAGTAAGCAACCGCTGCACCTCGGACAGAGGCACCAAACAAAACAAACAAACAAAGTTTAACAAAACCAAACAAATTTCGATTTGAAATTTAAATTGAACTATTGCACTACAATGGCTATGCCGATGCCATTCGTGCAATTGGCACGCTAGATTGTCTGGTCACTGGCAGTTCCAATTCGATTGGGGCTCCACTGGCTGGGCAAGCGTTAGGCACGCCAGCACCCACATGCACACAATGCACGCACACACACACCCGGGCTCTTTGGACGTCGCCGCCCCGCCGCTCCAGCATGCAGCGACTGTCCTGAGCCCACCCCGATCGTGAATCCCTCCTTGTGCAGAGTCAATGGGCGCGTAGTGCCACCTACATCGGTCTCCCCATCTTGGTCGTAGTTGTCCGGCGCGTCAGCACTTGGAGCCCTGGCCACAAGCGCCACAGCAACGACGACCCGCAGTCCCCGATGACATGTTCGAGTGCCCTCCATCTTGCACCTGCATGATCATTCAACTGGGGGCCCATGGATGACCACAAGGATGGATTTGAACAAATCGAGAAAAATATAGAAAAGACTGAATCCAAAAAACAGAATCCAAACTAAATACAAACTAAACTACAAACCAAAACCTCTTAAACTGTTTTCTTTGGGGAGAAATCGGGAGAATGGGGGAAGAACCTTTTCAGAAACAGCTTGAAGATGGAAGAAGACCTGCAAAAAACCAGCAGAGAAGCTCCAGCGGGAACAAGAATATACACAAATCCAAAAATATATAGTCTATATAGTAAAATATAACAAAAGACAAAGGTTGTTCATTGAGAAATTTTTAATATACAAATATCAAAACTATTCAAAATATGATGATATTTATTTT